>JAKCPI010029960.1:0-32211 GCA_023213315.1 Euborellia annulipes | reverse complement strand
CCCCTCCTTCCTTAAAATTTCCTATACAAAATTCACATTATTTGACCTTTTTTTTAGTGTGCGAATCTCATCCCATCTTTCCAAACAAAGTTTCGGCTTTTTTTTTTTTTTCTTTAATTGCCGCCCGGGGCACCTGCTCCCACTGCCCCCCCCTCCCCCAGATCCGGCCCTGCTCGCGGGTCATCTTCAAGTTCCACAATTTATTTTTAATAAATCATTGAAACCTATGACTTGATTAATTTGAATAATTATCGCTGGACCCAAATAATCTAGGAATGACGCAAATTCAAGAGGCTCGCTCGCTGCTTCTCTCAATAAAGAAAAAATAATTTTTACGGGCCCTCCATTAAAACATATTTTTTGTAATGATGATCGAAATAGTTGCTAAATAAGATGCCGGGCGGCTCATCAAAGCTATCCAGTTATTTCTTACGACTTAGTTTTTTTAAAATTCTCATAAATAGATAATAATTGTTTTAATCTAATGCACGTGAATAGGACCATTTTATCGTTTGTAAATAAATAAATAAATACCTCGTCAATTCCTGCCAATCGAGTGATAACTTTGTAACTATAGCCTTGATTTACTAAAAATCTCTGACGCTTTCGCGAGTAGCTCATCTCCATTGTGTCTTGAGAGACGAGCGTGTAGAAGAAGGCGTTATACTCCTCAGCTACAGCGCCTGGGACAAACAAAAAGAACAATTATTTGACGTCATATCTCAATTAAGGTGTTATTTATTAAACTTCTAACCTTCCCCGCACCTTCTGGGTAGAAGACGACCTTTTTCTAAATAGAATCTAAACCCTAAATCAAGAAAATCCCATTTTCCTTGAATTCCTTCTTTTCAATTGTTTCAAAAAAGGAGGTATTTTAAGGACAAAGAAACATTGTTGAAATTGTTTTTTATAAAATCACAAAATGAAAATGTGAAATATATATGTGATTTTATAAAAACCCATTTCAACAAGGTTTACCTCCTTTTTTGAAACAATTGAATTATAATAATCATGACTACGTCATTTTTCAATAATATTCCTTCTTTTCATTTAAAAAAAATTAAGTTAATTAGATTTTTAAACAATTTTTACAATAGAATAATAGCTTTAGTTACACTCAGGTCTTTTTCGACCCATCGTCATTACGTCCAGGAATTACCGGCCGTAACTCGGTTAATATTTGATCTACAAATTCGAATTATGTACCATACTTTAGTAAATTTAATGCTCTACTAATTCGCATTGGTGTAAGGTGAACAACATAGGCTTAGTTTACAAAATATAAGAAAAAACTGAATAAGCTCCAAAATTTTTGAGGTCCCCCCCCCCCAAATTAGCACAGGGTCCTCTTTTGAAAACTAAGGAGACATCCTAGAGGACCCCAATAACCTGCAAAATATTCATTAACTCCGAAATTTCTTCCAAAAATCCTATGTTTCGATTTTGATAGGGCAGGTTCAGCCAAATAAAAAGCCTTTATATGCTTCTCGACTCCGGAGACGTTTCGAGATATTTCATTTTCATTATATAAATTTATATGTACATATGCTGTATAATAATGACTACCTTTATGCTAATTTTCGATGTAAGCGTGTGTTTTTATTTTATTACAATGGATTTTATACTTTTTACTGTATATCGAAAACTAATCTTTTATTTATATGTACATTTTGTAGACGGACTGAAGATGAGACATTAAAAATATCTCGAAACGTCTCCGGAGTCGAGAAGCATATAAAGGCTTTTTATTTGGCCTGTCAAAATCTAATACTTTCACAGCCACCACATCTCATTTAATCCTATTTTTCATTATTGTGTCTGTTTAGAAAAAAGATTGTGAAACAATAAAACTTTTATTAATATAAATATTAAAATGTATTTAGTTATTTATTTAATAATGTCAATACTTAAAAATAAAATGTGAAAAAAATTTAGATTTTCACAAAAAATATACATTGGGTCCCTGAAGGAATTTAAAACGAAAACATTTTGAAGTTGCGCTGAGAGTTAAGTAAACGAGGTTTTTTGTGTTGGTGCTATGATTAAGATTTAAAATTTTGTTTGATTTCCACAGGCGTTAGGCCATCCAGATGTGGAAAGACCTCAAAGACCTCATCTGACCATGTCCCCATTCATTTTTCAACGAATATTAGAATTTCTTTAGAATGAGAAAACGAACCTTTCTTAGCTCGAAGGATTCGCCCCAGTCGCTGAGCCTCTTGTCTCCGAGATCCTCCGTGAGATGAAATTTGAATCAGGACATTCGCCTCGGGCAGATCAAATGACGTGTCTGCTACTTTGCTTACAAATATTGTATTCACCTACAAACAAATATGTCATCGGATAGCTAGTTAATTAGAAGATGAAGCAACAGCCGTTTTAGTTTACTTACTTTAGGATTGAATTTGAAATTTTGTAAAATTTGAATCCGTTCGGCTTGCGCTGTCGGTCCATAAATATAAGGCTTGTTCATTCTGATTGCATAATGCTTCAAAGCGAAGACGTTGTCGCTAAAGACGATTGTTTTATCACCTCGACGCTCGTGATAACGAATTAAATATTGAGTTGCTCTGAACTTGTTCGGGTTCATAACATAGAGCAGCTGGAAAATAAATATAAAATCTTGCTTTAAAATCATGTTAGTTAGTTGGGTGTTTATATTTAGTGATTTCGCTACAACTTCGGGTTATAAGAACGCATGTCTGTTGCTGGCTGGTATGTTTCTGCGCATTCAAGAGATGCGTATTGCTTTTGCTGCTTGCTTACGCAAACGCCCGACGGACGCCTTTCAATAATTTTAATTTCGCGATATTATCTTAAAATTGTAAATGAAAAAGATCTGATTTGTGCAACGCAAGGCTTCGCCTGTACGACTATTAAACGCCTTGTATTGAAATTTCAAAAAATCCCAAGTCTATTTTATCAAATATCTCAAAAATCTATTTGGTATTTCGAAAAAATAAATTTACTTTCACAAGCGCTAAAAAGAATGCGCAATCAAAATTTTATTGATAATTTCATTTTTAATATATATACCGTAGATAGGAAGAAGAAATGAGAGACACAGCTAAGGTTTTTTTCTTTATTTATTTAATTCCCACAGCTGACGTTTCGATTCCGAATTTGAACCATCTTCAGAGCTGGCAAAAAGTCATTATGAAAGTGTCATAGAGGATTTTATACATTTCGGTATGTGGATGTGCGATTTATGTGAGAATGTGAGAGCGAGAGAAAGGACATGCGCAGGAAAGAGATTTGGTGGGAGGAGCAGTGGGCTAATATTTTAATTAACCTGTTAATTAGACCTATTTTGACACACCGCATGCTCTGAGGATGGTCTTAATCAAGACCGAAATGTCTAATTAATGAAAGCCGCCTTTTCTCTACACATTAAAAATGTTATTGCTTGACGACCAGTTAGCGCTTTGATTCCCCGGTTTCGCTAACTGGTCGACAAGAAATACAATTTTCCTCATTTAATAAAGTTTAATCTTTATTTTCATTTTACCTTCAACGTGCAATAAGTAGGAAACTTTCTATACACTCTGACGTCACCCATAAATATCTTATTAAGCACAGCGATGACGAAAGAGAATGATTTGAAATGATCTTAACGAGGACCGACTCGTTTTATCACCCAGTTCACCCTCTCGTTCGGCTTCAGAGGCAATATAGATCTCGTCTTTATTAATTGGAAGTCAATTAAATGGCTGCCTCTCTGTAAGGAAGCCCAAGAGGCAGCCATTCGATTAATTATAAGGGCCATAGCACAGATGGTGGAATTGTTGATTCTTGTGCTAGAGGCCAAGGGTTAAAAAAGACCTTAAAAAAAGACATAAAAATAATCACCAGCTTTTTGCTCGTACGACAATTGAGGTATTCCCGATAAAATTCGGGCGTCATCGGACACCAGACTTCTGCGCATTGGACGCGCGCTATGAATCCTCTCTTCTGCAATTCTAACCAATTTGCCTAAAAATAAAAATAAATATTTATTCAAGCGTCTCGCTAGAAGGTGATTAAGAAAAAAATAAAAAGGGCAAACCTCATAAAGTTTCGGTCCAATAAGGAAATTCAGATCAGCGATTTTGTCATCTTCCCGGAGAAGTGTCGCTGTTAGACCTAATTTGCAATGCGATTGCACGATTGTTAAGACTCGACGAAACATTTTCGCAGGAATTGTATGCACCTCTTGGAAACAAAACAAACAAAAGAGATTTTATTAAACAAAAAACAATAAGGAGGTCAAACATCGAAAACTAACATAAATATCAAGAACATTAGAAAGAGAAAAAGAAGCGCCGGCGTCACAATCGTCAAGTGCCAAGCCTAAATAGAGCGCGACAGAGATACAGACAGACAAACGGATATTAGCGAATTATATATGGTGCATTCGACGCCAACCCGACCATTTTTGATTTGGTTGAAACTTTGTCATCTTTTTGTACCCTTTAAAAACGTGTCTGAGAATTTTTTCAGATTTTTCGACCCAGCCAAAAAAAAGTTATAGCATTTTCAAAAAACATCGATTTTTTTTTTTAAATAACCGTAAAACTGTCAAAAATTAACTTATCGGGACGATTTTTTTTTGAAATTTTTGTCTTTAAATGTACTTTTCAGAAAAAAATATGACAAAATTTTACAGATTCATCTTGAACGTTTTTTTTGACATTTTCGGACAAAAACAAAAATTTCGGGATGAATGACACTTTATTTTTAATTTTTTTTTTTTTTATAAAAAACTTTGATTTTTTCTACAAATGCTCTGAAAATTTCAGAGTGGGATTATTTCGCGTTCTATTTTTTTTTTATTTTTGAAAAAAAAAAAATTTTTTTTCTCCGCTTATTTATCATGACGGTGCTCTTAAATTCTTCCAGGACTGTCCGAGATTCTAGAAAATTGAAAAAAAATAATAATAATAACATTGTATGGTTTTATGAAAGCACGATGCAAGTGAAACTTTTTTCGGATCGTAGACGTTTAACTGAAAATTTTCAGAAAATTATTCAATTAAGGGTATTAAAATCGCGTTTTTAATCTTAATTTAATAATTGGAAAATGGGAATGATAATGGGAAATCAATTGGCGTATGTTAAATTAAAAACTGAGAACAATATTTATTTAGTATTTGAATCATTTTAAATTATTTTAAAAATTATATATTATCAATTTAAAAATTGAATAATTAAATCTCATATTTATTTTTTTATAATTCGTCATATATATTAAATTTCAACTTTCCTATTTTTGTCGTCATGGCTTGTGACGTCATAACTTGTAGCGTCACGGCCTTTGACGTCACGGCTTGTAACGCGACATGCTGATAGAGAAACGAAAAAATTTGTGTCGATCAAAATAAAGTTTCACTTTAATAGTTAGAGGTGATGAAAATCGAGAAAATTCCATTTATCCTGAAAAATTAGAAATTTGTTGTGTATTCAACTATTGAAGAATTTGAAGCGTCAAGTAAAAGCTTAGAAACATGGGCGTAACTAGGGGGGTGCCGGGGGGCCTGCCTCCCCCCAGAAAGCTCCCTGCCCCAAGAAAAAGTGAGAAAATATGGGGCTTCCCAGGCCCACCGGAGGATGGCTGGTCCCATGGCCCCCCTTCAATTTTTCTTGGAGCAAGGAGCTTTCTGGAAGGGGCAACGTCATGATAAATAAGAGAAAAAAAAAAAAATTTTCAATTTAAAAAAAAAATAGAAGGCGAAATAATCCCACTCTGAAATTTTCAGAGCATTTGTAGAAAAAATCAAAGTTTTTTATAAAAAAAAAAAATTAAAAAAAAGTGTCATTCATCCCGAAATTTTTGTTTTTTTCCGAAAATGTCAAAAAAAAAAACGTTCAAGATGAATGTAAAATTTTGTCATATTTATTTCTGAAAAGTAGGATACATTTAAAGACAAAAATTTCAAAAAAAAAATCGTCCCGATAAGTTAATTTTTGACAGTTTAACGGTTATTTAAAAAAAAAGTCGATGTTTTTTGAAAATGCTATAACTTTTTTTTGACTGGGTCGAAAAATCTGAAAAAATTCTCAAACACGTTTTCAATAGGGAACAAAAAGATGACAAAGTTTCAGCCAAATCAAAAATGGTCGGGTTCAGAAGTGGTCGAGTTGGCGTGGAATGCCCCATATATAGATTTTCATGCTGTTATAAATAATATCGCAAGGTTCCTGTCCAGGGAGAGATTTATTTTTTTTTTTTATAATTAAATTTGTATTATTTTTAGCTATTTTTTTTATTTAATAAGGATAATTCCGACTTAAAATATAAAATATAAAAAAAAAACGGTAAATAAAAGAAATCGAATTTTTATAATTAAAATATTATTAATTAATAATTAATTAATATTATTAATTATAAAAATTCCACAAAATATTGAAAATAATATAAAAACATTTAAAAAAGGAAAAGTTAATCCCTTCTTTCCCCTTCTCCAAGAGAGCAAATCGGTCGCCGTCGTTTGCGGACTGTAAAGCCGCCCGCATCTCATCTACTAGCTACTGGGCCGCCAACATTTGTATATCGGCTTGCTACACTCGCCAGGAGCCGTCAGTGTCTTTTAAATTTATCTTGTCTGGGAGAGGGCCAGCCACACACCGCCTCTCTTCTCCTCATCTTCTTCGCTCGCTTTCTATCGCGTCCTGAAGAGGACCGAAACGTCCAACAGCCTTTAAGTGTGCCCGGACGAAGGTGACCACTTGGGACCGAAACGCTACTTATTTTTACGAAGGCCGAAGACAGCCACATATCTTCTTTTCCTCTTTTCCTTTGATTGCTTTTTTATATATATATATATTTTTCAATAATAAAAATAATAATAATAAAAATAAATACAAAAAAATACCAAATTTTTAAATTCAAATTAGTTTCTCTTTTTTTAAATTTTTAATAAATTATTTTATTTTTATATTTCCTTTGTTTTACTTTTTTTGCGAGCAAATAACTCTCCCTGACTTACCACCCCCCAGTCATCCACCCTCGACGGATACTGTTTGATATTTATAATATTATTTATAAAATATTCATTATTAAAAGATCAAACAAACAGATGAGATTGAATATAGCCCTACCACCCTGCCATCTCTTGGCAGGTTTCGTAATAGTTGGACTTTTTGGCTAAATTTTTAAGACCCCTAATGCCATCTTATCGGCAAAAACATGCAAACAGCTTGCCTACTGTAAGGCAATTTAAAAAAATCTGGTGTGGCTGGTCGCACAGCACACAACTTTCTCTTACCTTCGATAATCGAAAGTTGTGTTCTGTGCTTGTCACATCAGATTTTTCCTGTCGACATATATTTAGTTTCCGCCGATATATTAGAATTCAAGATGTACAATTTATAAGCATGGGAAAATATTTATATTTTGTTACCATGGCAACCATTTCTCCTATCTTCTCTATGTAGCACAAGAGTAAAGTGTGCTTCAGAAGATTTCAACGGCAAAATGAGAATATACATTTTATTGAGAATCTAAAAAATAATTGATTTATGAATTTTAATCAAAATCGTTGAAGCGAATTTTGAGAAAATCGAAAAAACTGAAAAAGTACATAAGTAAAGTACTAGTACTCTTTGGTCGATTTTGTTCAAAAGCTTCGTATCACGTCCCAAGTCCCAGGGGAGGTGTCTAACTTAAATATAAAATTTCAACCTCCTAGTTCAATTCCTTTATGCTTAAAATTGAACACACACAGACAGACAGACCATGTCGCGAAAACCCCTTTTTTTGGATTCAGGGGACCTCAAAACTCCGAAGATCCATCAAAATCTCGACATCGAATTTTTGACATCAATCCAATACTTTCTCTCTCTATATATTAACATATACCGGTATATAGAGGTAAGAGAAAGTAGAAAAGGAAATCTATTGCATTTTTAGTTTTGTCTCAATAAAAGTGAAATCAGGCAAGGAGGGGGGGGGGCGTGCTTACCATCAAGGACCATGATGCCCCATTCTTGTTCTTGAAGCCATTTCATCGTCTGTTCGGCTTCCCAGGATCGTTTCTGTGTGTGCGTTATCATAGAATAAGTTGTGATAAGAATCGCACAGCCCATGGGTTTATCTTTGGCTTCGCTTGTAAATCGGCAAATACTCGAGTCATCAGCTGTGCTCCACATTTTGAATTGTTGTTTCCATTGTTCAACGGAGACGCCGCTATTGCAAAGCACTAAGGCACGTTTACGCACAGTGCAGCAGGCCGTCACGCCCACTAAACTCTTGCCAGCACCTGCAGGCAACATGAGCAAAATTAAAATTCCATCTATTAATAAAAGGTTTTTAAATGAATAGAGTTGCTTACCGCAAGGGAGAACAATCACTCCCGATCTTGCTCGTCCATTGCCGAACATTTTACGTAAACTCTTCTCTTGATATGGACGAAGAACAGCTGAAGGTTTCAAATCAATACTAAAAAAAAAAAGAAGAAATTGTATTAGATATGATATTTGACAATATTGCAGTAGTGGTTGTTGAGTTGTATCAAGGAAGGGTTGCAAAAGCCTCACTTTAGAGCGATTGAACTTGCATTAAAGTACGTTATTAAATTGAGAACTAGTAAAGTTTTGATAATTAGTGATTCGTAGAGCATTGGAAGACTCTGCACCCTATCATTCATAACAGAGTCTCTCTATAGCTTTTATATGGGTACGTGGTCACAAGAAAATCGTGGGAAATGAGGAGGTGGACCTACTTGCGAAAAGGGTGCAAATAAAGTGTATATTGATTTCAATGTCAGTGTGTAAAATCTACTATTTTAATAATTAGAAGTGGAGAAACCCAGGAAAATTTAAGAAAAATTGTATAGTGAGCGCCACAATTAAGTCCCCCAACTGATAGCTTTAACGTATATGGTAGAAGGTGAAATAATTTTAAATTTGAAAAAGGTAAAATAAAATTATCTGTACCAGATTTTACGTTTTACCTTTTCGGTCGTTAAAATTATTTCACTATACACCATATACTTAAGATTAAAGCTAACAGGTAGGAACTTAATTGTGGCGCTCACTGTACCATCTCAGAAAGTTGAACTGAGTAGAAAAGAGCACACTGTTCTTAATAGACTTCGTTTGCGTCTCACTCATTTTTCCCATGGTTTTCTTATGAATAAAAAAATACCATTTGGTATCCAAATGGCATAAATAAAATCATCAGACAGCCTGGAATCCGAACCCGCGGTATAGAAGGTTAGCACGCTACCATCTACACCAAGCCCGAGGGCAGTTCTAAATTATAATTAATAATAATACAAAAATTTTATCCGATTTAATAAATTATTTTTGGTCATTAACTGGAGAGAGTTGAGAATGGGTGAGTGCCAGCCAAAGATGAAAAAGAATATTTTATTGATGTTTCGATTCAAACAAGCTCATCATCTTCAGGAGCAAATAGATGTTAGTAGACGATATGCGATGGTCAAATGATAGCAGGAAAATTAAATTATCGAAATATTGCTATACCGGGTGGGCCATTAGTGCGTGGACGGAAGATTGTGGGCTTATTAACGGACATTTTTAAAGTTTGTTGATCGTATATAATGTGGGGCCTTTAGGGCTACAAATTAAAAATATTTTTGTTCCAATTGCACTTTTTATACAGGGTGACCCATATCAAAGTTATGTTTTTTAAATGGAACGCCCTATATATTATTGCATATTTGGATTCTACGGCCAATTTTAGTATGACTTTATGCCATGCAATGTATTCCAAACCAAACCGTTTAGCCGCAAATCGGGTTTTTGTGAAAAAACTACTGTCTGAAAAAAATTGAATATCTCGCGAACCATAATACCTAGGGGGCTGTTCTTTTGTGATCTTACTAATCATGAAATTTACTAATGTGGGCCAGATGGGTAACCCGGAATTATTCTTATGTTGGGAGATATGGCCATGCCAATTTGGAAAATTTCAAACATGGATAACTTTATTTTTTCAAATGGAACATACTACTTTTTTTGATGTCAAGGGACGTGAAATTTAATTCTCTTTCTAATGACATAAGGTTGTCTATATCTATCTTTGGTAGTTTTCTTTTTATTCCAAAATATCTGATAACGAAAAAAAAAAATACATTTATTATAGACAAAACCATTTAAAAAAAAAATCCAAACGCAAACAAAACTGTAATAAATGGAAAAGATATGCTAAATATTCGAAAATGTATTGAAATTTCCTTTAAAATCATTTATTTGAACTCCTAGAAGAAGCCCCGCTTGCTAAAATTGGGGTATGATTTTTCAACAAGATGGCGCACCTACTAACCTAAACATAACCCTAATTTCTTTTTCGAGAAGTTCAAATAAATGATTTTAAAGGAAATTTCAATACATTTTCGAATATTTAGCATATCTTTTCCATTTATTAAAATTTTGTTTGAGTTTGGATTTTTTTTAAAATGGTTTTGTCTATAATAAATGTATTTTTTTTTTCGTTATCAGATATTTTGGAATAAAAAGAAAACTACCAAAGATGGATATAGACAACCTTATGTCATTAGAAAGAGAATTAAATTTCACGTCCCTTGGCATCAAAAAAAGTAGTATGTTCCATTTGAAAAAATAAAGTTATCCATGTTTGAAATTTTCCAAATTGGCATGGCCATTTCTCCCAACATAAGAATAATTCCGGGTTACCCATCTGGCCCACATTAGTACATTTCATGATTAGTAAGCTCACAAAAGAACAGCCCCCTAGGTATTATGGTTCGCGAGATATTCAATTTTTTTCAGACAGTAGTTTTTTCACTAAAGCCCGATTTGCGGCTAAACGGTTTGTTTTAGAATGCATTGCATGACATAAACTCATACTAAAATTGGCCGTAGAATCCAAATATGCAATAATATACAGGGCGTTCCATTTAAAAAACATAACTTTGATCTGGACCACCCTGTATATGAGGTGCAATTAAAACAAAAATATTTTTAATTTGTAGCCCTAAAGGCCCCACATTATGTGCGATCAACAAATTTTAAAAATGTCCGTTAATAAGCCCACAATCTTCCGTCCACGCACTATTGGCCCACCCGGTATAATAATGTCTGAAGAGTCTGATGAGCTTGATCGGCGACACAATATTAATTTTCTTTGCTTTTTTCCATCTTTGGCTATCACAAGAAACCAAGTGGCAAAATTGCAATGCTTTTTAACGCCATCTTCAATGACAAAAAAGTATATATATTTTGCAATAGGCAGCTATAATGAGAGAACTTGCAAATAATGCAAAGACACAACCAAGGGCGGATCCAGAGGTGTTATTCGGGGGGGGGGGGGGGGGGAATCTCAAAGATTTTTCTGCGAAAAAATTTTTTTTTCGCGGAACCAAAGTTTTCAGGACATAAAAATTTTTGCCGCCCGCGGAACATTCCCTCTTTCGCGGAACATAAATTTTTTCCCGCCCGTAAAAATATTTATGTGCCGCCCGCGGAACCGGGATTTTTTTTCCCGTCCGTTTAAATATGATTTGTATTTAATACAAATCGAATTTTTAAATATTAGTTTTTAAAATTTTACATTAAAAATAAATTTAAAAAAAAAAGAGTATTTTTTTCAAATCTCGGGGGGGGAGTAATTACCCCCTTTACCCCCCCTTGTATCCGCCCTTGGACACAACAAACACGATTTATATATATATGGGTGATTCTACGCTATTTGAATTTTATTGGTCAGTGGAAAAAATATATGTTAAAATAATTATATCATTGATACTGTATTCTTAAATAATAAAGAATATCGTGTTTTATTGGGGCCATTTAGTCAATTCACGATAACTGTTTCATTTTAGGAATTAATAGTTGAAAATAGTCATAAATGTCAGTATTATGGGTGTCCCATTTCTAGTTTTTTTACTAGTTTTGTTCGACATTCATTTATTTATTAACTTGACATAATATTTTTTACCATAGTTATAAACATAAGTAAACCCCAAAACATAATTAATGAAAATACATTTTAAAAGTATTTGTTATTATAAAAAAAAATATTTGTTTTCACGTGACCTAAAAATGATGTCATCTATTCTGGAAAAATTAAAAGATAAAAATTTATCATAAAAACTGCCAAAGGATAACAATGGCCATGAATAACAGGCGTAGTACAGTCTGAAGTAAGAAGCAAGCTAACGGCGTTGAGCATAATTCAAATAATATAGCTTTAGTTATTGTTGGATTGTCATAAAGTGTGTTTGGGCCAGTCGATGCAATATTTATTCTGGTAAATAAATCTCTTTATATTTTATCGTTACGTAACTCTACATATGTACAATGCAATGTTTATTGTATGTAAATGTCATGAATTACGTCGAAACTTTGGCAAGAAAGACGCGTATTGTTTTTTTTTAACGTAATGTGTGGTTTTGTCATTAGTTTGGCTGTCATTATTCAGGCACATTCAAGGGTTCGCATCCCGTCTAATGCGACAAAAATTTATTTCAATTGGATTTAGCTATCAATCCAATTGAAATAAATAGATACGGGGTCTAAATGGCCTTCGATGCCAAAAAATGGAATAAAAAAAAACTCTGTCAGGGAAAATACCCGCCCACGGGTAGGGACGAAATTTTGTTTCCTTAATATCTTATAGATATAATATGTATGTTTTTTTAATATTAATTCAGCTTTCATTATAAATAGTTAATTGTCTGTCACTTTCCTAGCTTAATTTTCACAATTCTGCCAATAGTGTCTTTCTTCAGGTAACATATTTCTTCTGGTGCTAATAAAACTCAAAAAAATTAAAATATCTTCTGGCCTTTATCATTACAGATACGAAAATAATGTCAACTAAGGAAATCATGAATATTAAATTGAACAGAGTATATTTGGTTTCTGGACACAAAAAATCCAAATAGCGTAGAATCACCCATATATATATATATAATTTTTTCCAAAAAGATTTAATAGCTACCAGCCAGCCCGTGATTCGTGGCTTTGAGAGAAGACATTAACCTCTCGGACCTAGAGTTACGGGCTCGCTTCCCGTCCCAAGCGAGAAAATCTATTTCGATTGAATTGGCTATCCCTCATTTGATGGGGTCTAAATGGCCAAAAAAGACTTGATACAAATAAAAAAAAAGGTGCTACTTTCTGAGATAATATTGTTTTTTATTCTTACTTGATATCCGGATTGACGGTATCATTTCTAAAATCGTATTCAGCCAAAAGGGGATGTTCAAGTTCAATACATCTTTTTTGAATGACTTCAATTTTTTCTTGATTCACTTCAAATGAGACGGTTTTTGTTACAGCCAGCTCGTCTTCTTCATCATCTTCGTGGTCCATCTTGTCATAAAAATCGGTGATATCATCGGGGACTGTAGCATGATTGCCGTTTGGGAGATCATTTGATGATTCGGGATTTGTTTGAGAATTTGCATCTGGCTGTGCGCCTGATGCCCCTGGCGCCGGCTTTGCAGCACCGAACTAGAATCAAAATCGACATTGATGAGCTTAACGCCACGCAATTGTGGATTGCAAATGATGAGTAAAAAAAAGGCAGAGCACGGAAAATGAACACAAATTAGTTAAATATATTTTATTTATAATAAATTAAAGAGAGAAATATCAAATTATTACATCTTAATTATATTAATTATTAAACATGCATTGTTGAAATAAATTTAAATATCGTGAAATTAGTCACACACATGCACACAAGTATACCAACACAACAACAACAAATAGCGCATTTCTTTCTCCCTTCCCCTTCTAACCATTTATTATTAAACCACAGGGTGGCGGAATTGTATTGTCAAAAGGAAAAAATATATTAAGTGTGAGAAATAATCGCATTTAAGTGACGATGACCCTCAATTGCAATGCATTTTTCCAGGTTAAATTAATGTCGATGCTGGACCAGTGAATTTATCTTGTTTGATTTATGATTTTCTTTTTATCGGTCAATTCTCTGGATGGACGGTAAGTTAAATAAATTATGTTTACATTCTGATAATAAATTAATCCAGTTCATGAATTTCTGCACTAAATCGTCTGATTTTATTTCTGATGGATTCCTCTTGGATGGTTTTTGGTTTGCCGACGACTGACATTTTAGACTTGGGCCCGCCGCACATTGAGCACAGCACAGGCAGAGGCTAATTTGTGATACACGTGTTTTAATGGGGCGCTGAATAGGCGCAGCAGAGGAATAATAGCTCGGTCAAGATTCTGTCTCGTTGTCGTAGCAACACAGTTTTTCTCTGTCCTCTGTTTGCATTTTATAAGTAACTAGTCGCAAAGCCCGCCTTCGGCGGGCTTTCCGCCTAGCCAGGGGGCTAGGCCCCTGGACCCCTTGCTCGCCTTCGGCGAGCAAGTTTATTCCCGATTTGGGATATTTCTTGTTGCAATGCAAGTGTTAAGATGTTAAGGAAGGATCTTATATTCAAGCGAGGCGAGGGTACCGATTGGGAACAGCACAAAAGGGTCTGTTTATGACTGTTTAAAGGGTCAGTCACCTGCTTCCTCTCTTCGTTTTTCAACTGCTGCGTAGCCCCCACCCCCAGCCCATAGTCAGGTAGGAAGCTGGTTCACACAGCATAAAGGACGCTCTCTAATTTCTAGCCAACTTGTTGATTTTGTGTTCCCATATTGAAGAAATTTGATTATAATTAATTTTCCAAAACATTTAAGAGATTCAAATTATTACTACGTTACTCCCAGAGCCATGTATTATAGGTGTACTTAATTTCAAATGGATTCATTGAAAATTGTGGATTTCTATAGAACATATACATACATATTTACATACATACATACATTTTTTCCATTTCATTTTTATATATATAGACAGTAATTATGGAACATCTAATTCAAATTGTGCAGACAATGTTTTTTTTTAAGATGTTGATAAGAGAAGTGGCTGTTCAACGATTAGAATGATAGACAGAAAGACAAGATCTCAGCCAAAAGGAGAGAATAAAATTCTCCACTCAGAAGACGTTTCGGGTTTAATTAGATAAATCCATCATCAGTTCTTAAGAGACTATTGGCAATCTCAAGGTGTACACCATTGAGAAGTAGATAGAGTTGTTATATATATATATATATATACATTGATATACATTTGAGACTTGGCCGTATTAACTGATGAACATACGTCATCTTATGTGCAAATATTATATTTTTTATATGTTTATATATTACAACTCTATCTGCATCTCAATGGTCTACACTTTGAGATTGCCAATAATCTCTTGAGAACTGATGATGGATTT
Organism: Euborellia annulipes; assembly: GCA_023213315.1. Taxonomy (NCBI): domain Eukaryota; kingdom Metazoa; phylum Arthropoda; class Insecta; order Dermaptera; family Anisolabididae; genus Euborellia; species Euborellia annulipes. The sequence goes on along the minus strand of JAKCPI010029960.1, from coordinate 16,999 downwards.
ATATAATTCAACTCGAAACGTCTTCTAAGTGGAGATTTTTATTCGATAGAGGCTCTCCTTTTGGCTGACATCCTCTCTTCCTGTCTATCATTCTGTTTTTTTTTTTTTTTTTTTTTTTTTTGGGGGGGGGCTGAAATTTTTTTGAAATATCTTGGAGAGAAACAACATTTGATTTTAAAAACAAGAAAAAAATCTACACATTGTGTTAATTTCTAGAAAATTTAACAGAGTTTTAAAATTCATCCCTAATTTTAACGAAACTTTTAGTTTAGTCCAGTAAATTAACAATCAAAAACACATAAACGAGTAGATCTATTCTTGGACCGCTGAAGAGGGTGTTATATTCAAAGAAGAGAAAACAATTTTAAAAAATTATCTCAATTTATTTTCAGAGTATTTTGGCTTGACTGACAAGTGTATGCGCAATTGGACTTGTTTCGGCTACAAAATGCCGTCATCAGAGCCATGAACTCTTAACTAAACTGTTGAAATACACATTATGAATCGCCCAAAACATACGGAATTCGTTTTTATTAGTATAAAATATCCTCATTAATCTGATATAATATTAATAGACGTCAGATAGCAATTACAATTATATTTTTTGTTCTTATTAATATTTAATAATATAGTTGTTTCTTGATGGCTGGATATTATGATATGAGGATGCGTTACAAGGGCAGCCAAGGCGAAAAATAAAACAAAAACAAACAAACAAACAAACGTCGACAAAAAATAGATTTTTGTTTTATTTTTCGCCTTGGCTGCCCTTGTAACGCATCCTCATTTAATAATATAGTTTAATTTTAATAAGAACAAAAAATATAATTGTAATTGCTATCTGACGTCTATTAATTTTATATCAGATTAATGAGGATATTTTATACTAATAAAAACGAATTCGATATGTTTTGGGCGATTCATAATGTGTATTTCAACAGTTTAGTTAAGAGTTCATGGCTCTGATGACGGCATTTTGTAGCCGAAACAAGTCCAATTGCGCATACACTTGTCAGTCAAGCCAAAATACTCTGAAAATAAATTGAGATAATTTTTTAAAATTGTTTTCTCTTCTTTGAATATAACACCCTCTTCGCGTTCCAAGAATAGATCTACTCGTTTATGTGTGTTTGATTCTTTTAATATTCAATTCAACATACTTGCGGAATGTTTTTTTTATCTTGTATTTGTGTAATGAATTCATCCTCTCCGGCTCCATTCGACGAGCCTTCTTCTAAATTTCGTCTCAGTCGACATTCTTGAATCACAGGATCTTTTAAAAGCTTTTGAAGAACATCAGGATGCGGAGATTCAACAAAATATCGATTGTGTTTTAATACTAATTTCACCTGGAATTTAAAAAAAAAACCAAATTTAGAGTTTATAAGTTACAAAATATAATTTTTTTTTTTTTTATTTACAAATACCTTTCCATATGACAGAGTGCAAAGTTGAATAAATTTAATAATCCCTTCTGGAATGCTTGTTTTACTTAATCTTTTCAAATATTCGATGATATCATGTGTCTGGAGGCCGACACTCACTGCTGCATATAACGAATACGCTGTTAATTTATACTAAAAAAAAAAAAATAAATAAATAAAAATAAAAGTCCAGTTTACAAAATGAGAATTAAGATTTCAACAATTCTTCTTCTTAACGGACACGAATTCAAAATTAATAAAACTCTTTCTTTTTTTAAGAGTCACGTCAAAATAAAATAAAAAGAATTTCAAAATAGATATTTTTAGTTTAGTTCTCTGTCCTTATTGTATGATTGTTCTCATTAATTTACGTACCGGTATTATATTATTAAATTAACTTTATTTAATAGGGATGGAGTCTAAATGGCCTTGGAAGTCGAAAAAGACCTTAAATAGCATAGCTTCTTATAACCACATGCAGGGTGTGCCGTTAGAATCCGGACAAATTGAACTTGGATTTCCCACACTGGAATTCAGGGGTAGGCGATTAGGTGAACTAGATACGTCGGTAAGACTTAAATAATCTCAAAATGGCCGAGTTGTCAAGTCAAGCAACAAAAGACAAAGTCTTCATGCTGAAAGGACGTCAACCGAAATTATAAGATTCTTCGGGAAGCCAAGGTGTCTTTGTCGAAGGGTTTGGGGGCCTCCTAATAGCTCCGACCTGAAGCGACGTCGATAGATGAACCAACAAGTCCAGACACCTCAATGCCACGTTTGTGGACATTTGAAGGCATGCTCGCCGGGATCGAAGGGGCGCATGGAGGTTATATTAAATAAGAAGTTTCAGGAAGGATCCCTTAAGTGGGATATGATAGTATTTTTTTTTTTTTTTGTATTTTTAATATTAACTAAATAATAAACTTTTTCCATTTTGTCCAGATTCTAAGAGCGCGCACCCTGTATCTTCTATATTATAATAAAGCTGAAAAGACGTTTTTTGATTAAGGTACTTCTAGACCACCTAGAGATATGGGGTTTTTGCATTCGATTCAGAATCCTCTAAAACCAAATAGAAAAATCCAAAATCTTAAAAAAGTTGTACCACTTTTTTTTAAGAGGGGAAAAACTCATTTTTTTTCGATGTTTTTTCAAAAAATTTCACGATATTTTTTCATTTTTTCACTCATATCTTCTAAACGGTTAAAGATATCTTCAATATCTGAATTAGTCAATAATCTGCATTAAATTTTGAAAATGACAAACCTCTTTTAACTATTTTTGAGGTTTGTTTACACATATAAATAATTCGTGCAAAAAGAACCTCATTTTTGATGATTTTGCCGCGGCTTCAGTTCATTTTCATTATTTTTTTGCTTCAGTATTTATAGTCCGATTTCAATAATTCTTTTTGCGAAATGATCCTCTCATCTTATACTTTTAGAAAGGTAAATTTCATTTTTTTTCATCAACCCCTTCTATTTAATTTTCAAGTGTGAAAAAAAATAACACGAAAATTTTCTATTTTTGAGATGGTTTTTAAACATCTGTGTCTTTAGACAAGCTAGACAATTGCGGTTTTTTTTATTTGATTCAGTACCATCTGCTGACGACTAGAAAAATCCAAAATCATGAAAAAGTTATACCCCCTTTTTTTAAATTACAAAAAACTCATTTTTAGCCGATTATTTTTTTACATTTTTGGATATATTTTTTGAATGATAAGAGATATCTTCAATCTCATAATTTTGTATTTTTCTACATTAAATTTGGAAAAGAATGAGACTCTTTGCACTATTCTAAGGCATTGTTTAGCGGCTGTGCAACTTTTGCCGTGTGATACAAAATTTTTTTTTTATTAATTTTTTTCATATTCATGGCCATATTTTTTAAACGATTATCAATGTCTTAGATATGATTTACTTTTTATAATCTACATTAAATTTCCTTTAAAACGAGCCCAGTTTGGACCTGATAAGCCTCTATTTAAGTTCTTTAAACTTTTTCTAAAAATGGAAGAAATTTTTATTTTTTGTTTGTTTGTTTGAAGATTTTCTTTCAATTTTCGCCTATATTTTTTGAATGGTAAGATATATCTTCAATCTCATAATTTTGTATTATTCTACATTAAATTTGGAAACAAATGAGCTCCATTATAGCATTCTCAGACATGGTTTAGTATACTATCTATTCGTCAATCACGAGACAAACTTTTAAGTAGATATTTTTTTTTCCGAGATATTTCTATACAATTTTAGCTATATCTTTTTAATGGTAAAAGATATCTTGGATATCCAAAGGTTTTCACATTTTAGATTAAATTTTGTAAAAAATGAATACCATTTCATTTAATTCAGACATTGTTTAGGGTATTTAAAACCACTTCTAAAATGTAAGAAATTTTTTTTTTGTTTGATTGCTCTGAATGATCCACATTCCAGTATTCTCAGGCATGGCTTAGTATCTAAAATGAACGAACTTATAGATTATTTCAATTTTTTCTTTAGATATCTTCAAAACATAGCAAAAAAATCATTTTCAATTCATTCCCTCATAGAGCCTTCCACGACCACAACATTTCATTTGGCTCATATTCTTATTTTTTTTTACTTAGCGCCGGGTATTTTTAACATTCTTCAGACCCGGAAATTTTTCAAACCCTCCCGTACCGACGAAAATTTAGTGAATGAATGAATGAATGTCTAGGAATTTTTTTTTTTTTTAAACATTCACACTTTGTTTCTCATTTACACTCACATTCTCACAGTGTTTTCGGCAACTTAGGCCATTTAAGACTTTGACGATGTATGATACCCCTGAATCATACATTGTATAAAATTTCTTTTATTTAATAAAAAGTTTTAAATAATACATCAAATAGAAAAAAAAATTATTTAAAAATATTTAATTTTTTTTACATATTTAAATTTATAATAAATAATAAACTTTTTCAGATGTCAGAAAAAAGAAATATTTTAAAATTGATTATTTTTAACTTTGCCCATCAACCGTAGGTTGAGGTAAAGTTAATGTAATCGTAAAAAAAATCGAAATTTTTCTGAAGCTGCCAAAATTCGTTTTGAGGTCCCCTGAATCCATTTAAGTAGTTTTTGGAATGCTGTCTGTGTGTGTCTGTGGTAAATTTTTTCGTCAACGAAAACTCAAAAACTATTTGTTCAATTATTTTGAAATTTTGCACCCATAAACTAGGGGTAGAGGCCAAGAAGTGAAAAGCTTTTGCTAAACATCGGACCATTAGAGGGGGGGGGGGGCAAATATTTTTTCTTGCGTAACCTATATTTTTTTTTTATATATTCAGAAATATTCAGAAACTAGAATTTCTTCTGAGTAAAATGATATATAATATGTATACCATCGGACCATTAGGGGGCTCTAGGGAGGGAGGGAAATATATTCTTTTCTTGAATAGTGGGTGGGCAAAGTTGTGCGCTCGGCTTAGTCCGACCCTTTATTTTTTAATAGGGCCTTGCCCGTCCGATTTCATTTGCATTGCCCGTCCTCCTAATCAGTTTATTAAAGTGAAATTTAGACTTGCTACCCGCCCATAATTTTTTCATGGTCTTCAAAACCCACAGGCCGGGCAGGGCGAATATTCAATTATTTTAAACTTGATTCAGTGTATTTTCATTTGGGCAGAAATCATATGGGCTTTAAAATTAAGGGGAAAACTACTGATCACGCCCAGAGACGCCGCCCGCCAGGGTCAAGTTAGGAACGGCGCGGCGAAGCCGCGCCTTTCCAACTTGTATATATATATATATATATATATATTTTTTTTTTTTTTTTTTAACAAGACTGTGAGTGTTTTTTATTGATAAAGCCAAACATCCCATTTAGCTATATATGTTTTTCAAATTTGTCTTTAAATTACACAACTATTAAACAAAAATTAAATTTAAACATAGGACACAAGCGTGTCATTCAAGATTTACTAAATAAGCTTATACCGGTATATTGTTTGTTTTTTTTATTATTACCTCATGAATATGTTCAGGTCGACAGACTGGTTCAGAAATTGCAATTAAAAAGTCATGTGCATGTTTATAAACAGGAGAAAAAGATTCAAGAAAAATGTGTCCATTTGGTGCCTGAAAAAAAAAATATTAAGAGAAGATTAATCTTAAGTAGCTAAAAAGAAAATTTATGAGCTTACTACGATATATCCATCATAGGAGTTGGAAGAAAATGCTGCCTAAATATATATATATATATATATATATATATATATAATAATTTTTAAATGTGATGATGATAGACAATGTTCATTATATATATATATCCGTACCTGAGGACTTTTTTTATTTTTTTTGGCTTCTTGGCCATCTCTTTTTACATACATATATAAACGTCATATAAAATATATACATATAAAGAGCCTGAGGTTGGCAATGAATTTGTGGCGAAGTAGTTCAATGAATATAAATTTGGAATGGTTGCCAGGAAAAGAGTATAAAAAGAGATGTTTAATGTTTTTGTCTTCTATTGTAAAAATTTATTTTGAATAAAAAGAAAAAATTGTTTTTGTTCTAAAATCCGGTAATTTATTGCTTCCCCAGTTAAGGTCTAAAAATTTTAATTCACCGCCTTTTAGTTCGTTTGTTGTGTTTATTATTGTTTTTTCCTTACCTATTGTTGCAAACATTATTAATAAAATTATCAATTATTTTATCAACCATTGTTTATTATAATAATTTATCCCACCAATAATCGCTGACATTTAGGTTTTGATTCAAGCAAGCCATGTACGAAGAAAATGTTATGTCATAAACAGTATATGTTCTGGAAGGCTTTCATAACTGGGTGAAGAAAAGTTTTCTTTGGGCAAGCCAAGCACAAACACGGCCACTTAGAGCCAACCTCGTTTTGGATCTCTCCATAACATCCACTAACCAGAGCAACAAAAACAAACCATTTCCTAAACACACTCTCTTCACATGATAAATAATTCATTCAAGAAAAATGTCTATTCCTATTTAACATTGTAACCATGAAGTTCTCATGTTTCACAAAGGATTGTTTTATATAGAGACCACGTTTCTTTTTGTGTAAAAAAACTTTTGTAGCTTTAATCAAATATTTTGGCAGCATTATCTTTTCAAAGAATGATGACAAATAGAAGTAGAAATAAATATTTACCACCCAGAGAGGCCTCGAGGCATGATCTGTTTTTAAATCCATCTGAGAACGATAATCTTTTGGCTCCATATTCGTCTTCTGGTGCCCCGAGCTCTTCATTTTCCACGTTCGATTTGGCCGCATCCGGAATTCCTTCTAGAAATTAATTAGAATTTCAATTTCTCTGATAATAATAATTCTATGTGAATTAATAAATAAATTAATCACCGGTTTCCACTTCTGTATTGTCATCCTCAGGGACATATTCATCTTCATCTTTTTTGCGACGTTTCAATTTTTTAGAATCTATAAAGCATAATTAATTTTGATTAAAAATAATAATAAAATTAAAATAAAATTAAATTACCATCTTTTTTTGTTCTTTTAGGTCCTCCCATTGATTTCAATTTAAATTAATGTGTTTATTAATAACCTAAAAAAAAGAATAAAAAGTTTAAATATCACATTCAAATTTAAATTTTATATTACGTATTTATTTAAGTAAATGAATATAATGATATTTGGTTAATCTCTAGTGTAATGCAGTGAAACTATGAGTGGGCGCTTGACTAGTTCACTAGTTCGCTCTTCTGACATCAGCTCAAAGTTAATGATTCTTTCGTTCTTTTCATTTGCGCGCGCTATTTGTTTTGTCACTAGTGTCGTTTCGGTTCGTCTTCCTTCGGTCAAAAACCATTCAGTTCGAAGCTATTCGGCAGCCTTCAAAAACAAATTTGCGAGCCCTTCGGGCTCGCAAATTTATTTTTAAAAGCTACCGAATCGCTTCGAACTGAACGGTTTCTGACCGAAGTAAGCCGAACCGAAGCCGAGAATTCCCTAGTTGTTTTTGATTTTTTTTAATCTAAGGAAACCGAACTGCGACCGAAGGGCCGAAACAATTAGGTCGGGACCCCTGCAAGTTGTTTAAAAAAAAAAAAGATTCTTAAGAAAACGTAAACTGTCTCGGCAAAAATGGCTAAAGAAGGATGTAAAAAAACAAAACGTAAACAGTCTCGAACGGGGAAGGCCTGAATGCAATTAACTGTATGCAAATATGGCGATGCAAAAAAAAGTAAAACGAAAACTGTCTCGAACGGGGAAGGCCTGATAAAAAAAATAATAATAAGAACGAATCTCAAAAATAAGAACGAAAGAATCACGAACGAAGCACGCCAGCGCTCCCTGGTGGCCAAGCGAGTCCCACTGCATTAAACTAGAGATCAACCTGATATTTACTTGATTATTTGATTTCATATAATAATTATTATATACAAGAGAAAAATGTGAAATAATATGCAATCAAATGTTTATGGTTTATTAAAATCATAGATAAGATAGAAATGCAGCCCCGGAGTTTTGACAGTTCACAGAAGTAGCTTCTCTACTGCACCAAGAGATAGCGTTGGCAGCGCTGAGGCGCTTGGTTTGAAACATATGTAGCTATCTCCTAACAGCGTTGGGCGAATTGTCTACTTTACTTTGTCTACGCGTAGTCAATGTTTGTAGACAAATGAACAATATCCATGTAGACAAAGTAGACAATTCAAATTTAAAAATTTGGTGGGACTAACAACACCATAATTTTTTATGTATCGTCATAAATATAATTTTTTGATACTAATATACCCGAAATCAATAGGTAAAGAGTGATTTTACAATTTTTCTATTCCACATAATGAATGAAAATTGCATTCATGGAATGCTCAGCTGTTTTGTCATATTGGATGGGTGGAGTTAACGATTTGCAAAACATCTGTTGTTTGTACTGAGGATGATTCTATGCAAGGGCGGATACAAGGGGGGGGGGGTAAAGGGGGTAATTACCCCCCCCCCGAGATTTGAAAAAACGGGAAAAATTTTAGAAACCGCGAACGGAGCATGAAAAAATTTTTGGTTCCGCGGGCAGAAAAAATTTTTGGTCTCTAAAAAAAAAGGTAAAAAAATTTAAGGTCTCTAAAAAGAAGGTAAAATATTTTTCCGAACGGGAAAAATTTTTGGTTCCGCGAATGGCACACGAAAAAATTTTTGGTTCCGCGAACGGCACATGAAAAAATTTTTGGTTCCGCGAAAAACAAAATTTTTCCCAGATTACCCCCCCCCCCGAGAAACACCTCTGGATCCGCCCTTGATTCTATGTCACTGGAATCAAAATATTTTCAAATAAACAGAAAGTATTTATTTTTGGCCGATGTCCTTATAATAAAATTGATCATCATTTCGACCATCTACAAACAATCATCACATCTTATATCAAACTGGGCAAAAAAAGAAATATATATGTAGCAGATGGAGATATTATATTTGTAATTGTTTGTGCATTTCATTAGCCTTTATTTTAAGGTCCTGATGAAGAACAGAAAATCGGCCGAAACGTCGACATTTGTATGAAATAAAACAGAAGAGAAATATATTATTTTTTTTCTTTATTTGCTCTCAGCTGCCTTAATCTTCTCCTCATTTCTAAGAAAAAAATCTGGTGTGACTGATCGCACAGTACACAACTTTCTCTTACCTTCGGTAATCGAAAGTTGTGTTCTGTGCTTGTCCCACCAGATTTTTCGTGTCGACATATATTTAGTTTCCGCCGATATATAAAATTCAAGATGTAAAATTTATAAACATGGGAAAATATTTATATTTTGTTTTCATGGCAACCATTTCTCCTATCTTTTCTATGAAATACAAGAGTAAAGTGGTCTTCAAACAATTTTAAGTGCAAAATGAGAATATACATTTTAAAGAGCATCTAAAAAATAATTGAATTTTGAATTTTAATTAAAATCGTTGGAGCGAATTTTGAGAAAATCGAAAAAAACTGAAAAAGTACATCAGTAAAGTACTAGTACTTTTTGACTGATTTTGATTAAAAGCTTATTTTTCCGGTCCCGGGGGTGCCTAACTTAAATATAAAATTTCAACCTCCTAGCTCAATTCCTTCACGTTTAAAATTGAACACACACACACAGACAGACCATGTCGCGAAAACCACTTTTTGGATTCAGGGGACCTCAAAACGTGAAGATCCATCAAAATCTCGACATCGAATTTTTGACATGAATCCAATACTTTCTCTCTCTATATTATATACTACACTCATCAAAGCAGGACCGGAACTAGGAGATTTTTTAGGGGGAGGGAATTTAATTTGGCGCCCCTCCTTAAAATTTTCTATACAAAATTCATATCATTTTACCTTTTTTTTTTAGTAAATCTTTCTTTAATTTCCGCCCCCTGATATCTGCCGCCCGGGGCACATGCACCCACTGCCCCCCCCCCTCCCTAGATCCGGCCTTGCATATAAGTAACAAATATATAATGTAGAAATTGTAATCAAATATAAACAAAACTTGATGATGATTTCTATGGAAATGGTTTGGTCTAAATTTTTTTTTTTTTTTTTTTTTTGTAATTCTTTTGCCTTCCTATTTGATATTCAACTTTCGCTTCAGGTATTTGATAAATCAATGAGAAGTTTATATTAATTTAAGGCTGAGAGAATGGCTTTAACAACATGTAACAACAACAACAACAACAACAGACTTGTATCTATAATTTCCCTTCTCCTTCAGTTGGATAACTTGAACAATTGTTATGACAGAAACCAAAATCTGCCATTGCCTTGCTCTCTCTCTCTCTCTGTTTGCCGGTAAAAACAAAAACACTCGTCAGAAAAAAAATTTAGTTCTAAAACTTCGGCAGAGAGTTAAAAGACTCGCTTCTTTATTTGGTCACAGATATTTAGCCTACGGTCGATAGTTTGAATCTAAAGTGCAGTGTATTAAGGGGCTACGGGAGTGAAGGTGTTACGCATGTTTTTCCCATTAAGTGTGTCATTAAAAGTATGCCCAAATATCAAGTAATTCAAAAATTTGCCAAGAGATGTCAGATTGGTAGCTATTAATATTTAATGCATTTTTCATTGATCTTTTAACAATAAATACTTTATAAATGTTATCTTTTATAAAAGCATAAAAATATATAAATATAGGCTATTAGGGGATCGGCTGTTAGACTAGCCTGCCATCTATTGCAAGAATGCTGAACTAACTTGACAGTTGAATTTTAAATAAATTATCTAAGCTTATTTTAAAAATTTCTTAATTCATATGTGATTAATAATAACAATAAATTCATTTTTAAATTTAAACAAAAATTAAAGATTATTGGGACAGATTGTTTTTTTGTATTTGCTTGATAACAAAAAAATTATTTACGATAATTTTTTTATAAGTCATTAAAACAATTATAGCTCGATGTCCCAATAATCTCTTATGAATTTAATTCATTTAAACAAAAACCGCATTGAAAAATTCCTTATAATAGTCTAGTTTTTTTTAAAGTACGTTTAGACGTCGCTCCTGGATCCCCTTAAGAACCGCTTCTCTAGAGCACAAGGGACAAAAACTCTACTACCTACAGCCTAGGATCTAGGGGTTTATTTTTCCAGAATGTTTGGTCTTTGTTCGAAGCAAGGGCGGATCCAGAGGTGTTTCTCGGGGGGGGGGGGGGGTAATCTGGTGTGACTCGTCGCACAGCACACTATTTTTTTTTAATTTCCGTAATTTAAAAGCGCATTCTGTACTTGTTTGCCAGAATATAAATACACATCAAATTTTTAACTATTAATTTTAAAAATTTTACATTAAAAATAAATTTTTTTTGCGAAAAAAGGTATTTTTTTCGAATCCCGGGGGGGGGGTAATTACCCCCTTTACCTCCCCCCCCCTTGTATCCGCCCTTGGTTCGAAGACAAAAAAAAATATTTAAATTTTCAAAAGATAAAACGGAAAAATTTACGATGAATTTTTCTAAATTATTTAGAATAGGTAGCTAGTAAAATTAATTATATCTACAGTATGTTTTTTTTTGTTCTTTTAGGATTTATTGGCTTCGCCTAATTATGAGCAAAAAGAAAATATTATTAATTTTCTGGTGTTTCTTTTACGTAATCGGAGTTCTGACAAGACCACTTTCAGATCAAGTACCGTATATTTTTTTTTTTTAAGTTAATAAATACTGGTAGTTCTTTATCTCATGATAAATAAAATAATTTTATAGAAATAAGAAATCTGGTGTGTCTGGTCGAACAGACTGGTGGTTACACAACATCAGTAAAGTACTAGTAGTACTTGAGGTTTCCCAAAGACGAGATCAATCGTAACTTGTTTGTATGCCTACCGCAAGTAGAAAATATTTAAAATTTGAAAGAAATCGTTAAAGCGAATTAAGAGAAAAATGGAAAAAAACTGATAAAGTACATCAGTAAAGTACTAGTACTCTTTAGCCGATTTTGTTCAAAAGCTTCGTGTCACATCCCTGGGGGTTCCCAACTTAAATGTAAAATTACAACCTGGTATCTCTATTCCTTCTTGAGATATTTTGTCTCCACTCGGCTTGCCCACTTTTTTGTACTCAGCGCTCTCAAAACGTGTATTTCCAAACAAAATGCTAAACTCTCTCTTCATATTTAGACAAGAGAAAATAAAAAAAAGTAATCTATTTATTATTTTCGCGATAGACGATATTTACGCCGATCCATTTTCAAATTGAATTTAACCTCCTTATTGACTAAACACTTGAAAAACTTTTCGAATTTCATCACAATATTGTTGAAAAAAAAAAATAAAATATCATAACATGATGTTGTTGATTTTGTTATTGATAACTAACAACAACAATAACAATGAATAATTAAATAACAGATGAACCCTTGAAAATTGCAAGGATGAACAAAACACGATGGTGGACTAAAAAAAAAAAAATAAAAGAGTTAATCTCTCCTAGGAAGGAGGAAAAAATGAACGAGTTCAATTTCAAATTTATTAAATTAGTCAGGGCCGACGTTTCGGTCACATATGGGACCATCCTCAGGGCCAGGCAATGCCCCATATATACGAACATAAGCTAAATAGCTCTTTCAAAGTAGTTGATGAATCCCGCTCTAAGCGGAATGAGAAAATTAAAACCCCACCTTACAATGAAATAAAAAATAGCCCACTAGTAGGAATTTGTTTATATAGCTTTACGTTTCAGGTCATAAAGACCCCAGAAAAAAAAATTTTAATGTGCTTACATATATATATATATGTGTGATCTGCTTTTTGCTTATATCTCTAGAACTATTGATCGGATTAGGTTGAGTTTTGACAAATTTCTAGTCTTAAATTGGCCTAAGGAGGCATTAAAACTAGAAGTGAATCGGACCGCAGGGAGCCGCAAAAATGAGTGGTAAATTATTATCGTGAACCACGGTTTTCTCAGCTTCCTCTGAAGGAAATCTTTTGAAACTCAGCCTTAATTAATTAGGACGGTAGCCTCTAGATCTGGAGCAAATTTCATGACAATCCGTTCAGTAGTTGAGAAGTTATTCGTAAAAAAGAAATTGCGTTTCAAGATTTCAAACTTCTCTATTTCAAAGAATATCTTCTTCTTCTTCTGTCCTCGCCTTTTTCCCGCGATGCGGGGTCGGCGGACCTCACTATTTCCCTCCAACCCTATCAAGCGTTTTTGCGACCGGAAGAAATAGGACAGGCCGGCCCGTCGTACGGTCTGAAGCCTGTTGAAAAGAGGAAGGAAGAGACAGACATACAAATAACTGAAGGACTGCCTGTCAAAGCTCGGGCAGCTCGTGGTCGCCATCCACGTACCCACAAGATGTGGGCCCCTGAGCGATTTATTTCAAAGAATATCTCGAGATCTATTTAAGTATTTTATTTATTTATATAATTAACGAATACTCTTTATTAGGGACGTTTCGGCTGGGATCAACCCTGCCATCTTCAGCCTTCAAAGAGTATATATTTATATTTTTCATATATAAATAGAGTTGTCATGGTTTAACAATACAAGTTTTTTTTTTTTTTTTTTTTTTTTTTTTTTAAACATTCACACTTTTTTCTCATTCACACTCACACTCACACAGACATTCACACTGTCTTTTCGGCAGCTCAGGCCATATAAGACTTTAGACGATAACCGTTATTTATGAATTTATATATATTGAGGTCCAGGCATTTTTATTTAAGCCATCTGGTATCCAGATGGCTTAAATAAAATCATCGGACTGCCTGGGGTCCGAACCCGCGACGTTTGGTATATGAGGTTAGCACGCTAACCTCTACACCACGCCCCGTGGGCAACAATACAAGTTGATTGCATTTATATATGAAAAATATAAATATACTCTTTGAAGGCTGAAGATGGCAGGGTTGATCCCAGCCGAAACGTCCCTAATAAAGAGTATTCGTTACTGAATAGAGGCTCTATTATTTGGCTGCATCCTCTTTCCATTAAACATATCAGCTACAGCCACGTTCTATTATTCAATTTATATAATTAATACATTTAAATCTCACATACAGGTGATTCCGCTTCAAAATGACTCAATCTCCTCAATACTCTTGTTCATTCCCCATAGCAGATACCGAACATCTAATCCTATTTTGCCAGAGCGGAGAAATTTTTTTAATTCGCCCCCCTTCATTTTCAAGACCCTTTTTCACTATCTAAAATTTTAGAAACTCAGGGGGAAAAAGTTATAGAAAACTTATTTTTATTTTGCAATGCAAATAAAATGTTTCTCTACAAGTAGATATAACAGTTAAGCCTAGAGCACATTTAGGCGACGCGTCGCGGCGCGCAAGCGAAGCGGACGCGTCGCTTTTGTGAGCTCGCACACTTGGGCGACGTTTTCTGTCGCAAAGACGGATTGAAAATGAAAATTCAAAACTATTAACAAAAAGGTCATCCCCAGAGGAAGATCTGGTCATTGTAGCATCCCTCTTAGAGGGAACAAATTTTTACTTTTTAAAATTTTTTTTATTTTTTATACAATTTTTTTTTTTTTTAACAACTCGCACTTTTGTTTCCATTCACACACACATACACACAGTCTTCTGGGCAACTCAGGCCATATAAGACTAAACTCATTATTTGTTAATATATCTATTTGGGGTTCAGGCACTCTTATTTAGCCATTACCGGTGTCCAAATGTGTGTGTGAGTGTGAATGAGAAAAAAAGTGTGAATGTTTTTTTATTAAAAAAAAATCAAAAATAGATCGGCTTTTTTGCCGCACCCTGTACAAATTGTTATAATATGTGTTTTTGAATATCAATCATTGTTTTTTTTAATATCAATTGAATTGGATATCAATCAATAGAAATAAATAGGGACGGGGTCTAAGTCCCCGAAAAATTTGTTTTTTATTATTTATTAAATGATATAGCCCTATTTATATAGGCCTATAATCTTATCGGCCGTGGAAATAAGGGCTCCGATCATTATCGAGAATCCACGAACGCGCACGAAAACGATAGATTTGACGCCTGGCTTCGCCAACTGGCCCACACTTGGGCGACGCGACGCGACGCGACGCGACACTTGACGCTTGAATGCCCTTCCGAGCATTCGGGCGTCGCGGCGCTCAAGTGTGCGCCGTCCTATTGAATCTATGTAAACTAGGGCTGGACGGTAAACCGGTTTACCGGTAAAAAACGGTAAAAAATTTTTACCGAAAACGCGGTAACGAACCTCTAATTCGGTAAAAACCGGTTTTTTTTCGAAAGTCGGTAAAAACTTATTTTTTTCGGACGGTAAAAAAATTTTGGTTCCGCGAAAAAAAAAAATGTGCCGCGGAGACAAATTTCAGTCCGCGGGCGGCAGAAAAAATTGGCGTCTCTAAAAAAAAGGTAAAATATTTTTTCGAACGAGGAAAATTAAAAATTTTGGTTCCGCGAAAAAAAATGTGCCGCGGAGACAAATTCTCTGTGCCGCGGGCGGCAGAAAAAATTGGCGTCTCTAAAAAAAAAGGTAAAATATTTTTTCGGACGGGAAAAAATTTTGGTTCCGCGAAAAAAAATGTTCCGCGGCGGCAAACTTTGGTTCCGCGGGCGGTAAAAAATTTTTACCGACTTTCGAGAAAAAACCGGTTTTTTTTTTCATTATCGAGGTCGGTAATGAAAATCCATTACCGTCCAGCCCTAATGTAAACTTCTCTCGGCGAAAAAAAAAGTGTCGCGTCGCGTCGCCCAAATGTGCTCTAGGCTTTACTCTCTATATAGGGTTATGCAAAATGTTTGGTAATTAATTTTTTGTCATAAATTTGCCTATGTGGTATGTCAAGTTATTTTACAGTACATACTGTATATTGTTAAGATTATTAAAATTATTGTTAAGATTATTTTTAGAATTATTGTTAAGATTATTTTTAGAATTATTGTTAAGATTATTATTAAAATTATTGTTGAGATTATTATTAAAATTATTGTTAAGATTATTTATAGAATTATCAAAAAAAGATGTACTTGAAAAATAATTGTAAGCAAAAAGGAAAAGAGAAGTTAAGGTGAAGGGACCAGAGAACGGGAAGGCAGAAAGAAAATTTAATTATATAGGCATTTTTATTATTTTTCAATTGGGAGATTTAATTAATTGGCTTTGATTTTTCATGAGAGGAGATTAAAAGATGAAACTTGCTGCTTTTTAATGAGCTTTACGGGAATTTTCTGACTTACCGTCCCCATTTGGGGATTTATTATATTTCCTGTACTCTCTATAAGCGTGCAAAATAGAATTGTTTAAACAGAGACAATTATCTTTATATATCAACCACATTCAAAAAAAACCTTTTATGCATGGCTGTACGAGTAACGTTTCGGTCTTTCAAATTGTGAACCATCATCAGAGCTGCTTCGATGTCGTTTCTCTCTGTCAGCAGTCTTCGGTAGGGTGTATAAGAGTCTAGAGTAAATGTTGAATCCATTTAGATCGAACTTCCAAGAAGGAATCGGAGAAAGAGCTAAGTGAGAAGAAGCAGCTCTGATGATGGTTCACACCTAGGACCGAAACGTTAGCCCTGGGCTGATCTCAATAAAGGAGCTACATTCTCTTTTTCCTTTCTTTCAACAAACGTATTTCTAAATCCCCTCTCTGAAGACAATAATATTTTATTTTTTTTTTAGAAATTTCATAAAACCAAAACGTCGACAAGCATAGAATGGATTAACGAAAGTAAGTTTGAATAAATGATTACATTTATTTATTTATTTATTTTATTAATAATAAAATATAAAAAAAAAGATGTAGATGGGTTGGATGGCAAGGAGCCGAACATGTTGAGATTGAATCGGATGCTGGAACGATTACTGGAGAGCCTGGAGTCTGAATCAACGGAGACGTTATCGCCGTCGCCGACATCGATAGGGGCAGCAGCAATTGAAGAGATTCCAAGTCAAGAGCAACTGAAAAACGAACTCTGCCGCGAAATTGAACGACGACGACCTCTTCTAATGCAAATGGAAAATTCGCCTCCAGTCACCTCAGCGACCATGTTCGGTATGCATTTTTTGCATCTATTTACTATGTACGTACAAAGAAAGAAGAAAAAAAAAAAAAAACTTCTCACAAATAAAATGATGCCTTTAAGAGTTGAGTTTAAA
>JAKCPI010029958.1:0-16502 GCA_023213315.1 Euborellia annulipes | reverse complement strand
AAAAGGTAGTCAGGCCAAATTAGTTGTTAATAGACTATTTGTGTTAACTCGAGATTTTCATATCACTGTATATAGGAGAGAGAGTGAGTGTGTGTATGTAGTTGGTTGACCTGTTGAACATAAAGTCCGGAAGCAGAGCTGCTCCTGACTTCTGTACATCGCCTTTATATTTCTGCACATATGCCTCCTTTAAATAAATAAACATACACAGACTCAGTCAGACTACACTCCAACATTTGCATAGATATAAATAGATCACGTGATTGATGCGAATTTAGAACACATACACAGACACAAACGGTTTAAAGGAAACTATTAAGAAAGTTCAATCGGGATTCATCCAGTTTTCTTAAAGCAGGAAATTTATTAATCATATTCAGAACCTCAACGGGAATTTTAGGCTATATGGACCCTGTTATGCATTAGTGTGTCAAGCGCCAAAAAAAGTTAAAAATTGAGTTAAGCACGGAATATTGTTTCAAATGCTATAATTAATAGTATTTTTTATGAGATATGTCCTAAAAAAATTTATATTTAATGTTACTTGCAAAATTGACAAAAAAAAAATTATATATTATCCAACGAAAACAAAAAACTTTAATGTTAATTTTCTCAAAACTCGGTAGCTGGCGCTTGACACACTAATGCTTAATAGAGTCCATATATAGTTTTTTACTTTATCTTACCTATTTATTTATTTATTTATTTACTTATCAAAATACAAAATCAATTACAAAAATAGTTTACATTCTATCATACATGATAAATTTAAATAAATATAGCCACCATTACCCTTTATCTTACCTATGAATATATGTAATATATATAGAGAGAAGTATTGCATTTATGCCAAAAATTAGATGTTGAGATTTTGACGGATATACACGTTATGAGGTCCCCCCAAAAAGGTGATTTTTGCAACATGGTCTGTCTGTCTGTCTGTGAACAAAATATCTCAAGAACGAAAAGAGCTAGTAGGTTGAAATTTTATATTTAAGTTAGGTACCCCTCTGGGACCTGACACGAAACTTTTGAACAAAATAGGCCAAAAAGTACTAGTACTTTACTGATGTACTTTTTCAGTTTTTTTCGATTTTCTCAAAATTCGCAACAACGATTTTGTTTAAAATTCAAAAATCAATTAATTTTTAGATGTTCTTTAAAATGTATATTCTGATTTTACCCTTCAAATCTTTTTAAGCACACTTTATTCTTGTATTTCAGAGGAAAAATAGGAGAAATGGTTGCCATGGTAACCCGATAAAAATATTTTCCCATGTTTATAAATTTTACAATTTGAATTCAAATGTTTCGTACTGTCGGAAACTAAATATATGACGACGCAAAAAATCTGGTGTGACAAGCACAGGACACAACTTTCTCTTACTAATGATAAGGTTTTTTTTTACTAGATTAACCCAACAACAAACCAATAATTTGTTTCCTAAATTTGGAAGCAAAAATATTTTTTTTATGAATAATTTATTAGAAAGATAGAAGCCCTAAATAAATTTTTTTTCATCTCCATCTCTATACCCTAAACCCTCTAATTTCATATTTATGATGTCTATTAATTTTAAATTTTAAATTTCTTTTTTTTTCAAAGGGATGATTTATAGTTAGCCCTTAATAGAAACATTATACCTGCTCTCTCTCCCTTCCTTTCTCTTTAAATTCATTAAGAAAGATGTTTGGTCATTTGGTCTTGGTCTCTTGGTCTATTTCTATTCGGTGTTTATTCAGCAGTGCTCTCTCTCTCTCTCTCTCCCCCCTCTCTCTCTCTCTCTCTCTCTCTCTCTACAAACTCACCACGCACGCACACATCTCAATCTCAAAAAATAGCCAATGATTCATCGCAAAGGGCGACTTTTCAACTTCACTTCCTATAAATCATTAAGTAATAAGTAAACGTATTCAAATTTAAAAACACAAAAAATAAAGGATTTTCTTGTAAATTTTTTTAAAAGAACCAAAACTGAGCCATACTTACTGTTTATTAAAAAAATTAGCAACTCCCCCTCCCCATGAATTAATTACTTCAGCCTATAATTCTAAAAAATCAATATAATTTCTCCTTGGTTGGGAATAATACTAGATCGTAATTTTCTCGTAACTGAATTTTTATTTGAGAGTGCAGGTGCGGGCAGACAAAAATCAATTTTATTTATTTTTTTTTTTTAATCTGTCGTTTCGTACTTACGTCGCGAACTTCTTCATTTCCTCAGAGGCACGAAATTCAGAATTTACCCATTGGAAAGCATTGAGTTTTGTTTTACCTTATGAAAAATTAAAGTTAATTAATTTTAATAATTATTAAATAAATAAATCACTCAAATTTAAAATCTTGTGTGACCTTTGGTAAGAGATAGATGTGTTTTGTGCTTGTCACACCAGATTTTTTGTGTCGAGATATATTTAGTTTCCACCGATATATTAAAATTCAAGATGCAAAATGTATAAACATGAGATAATATTTATATTTTGTTACCATGGCAACCATTTGTATCTAGGCTAAAGAAGTAAAAAGAGAGGGCTAAAAAATGAATGTAAACGTAAAAATAACATCGAGCAACTAAATTTGAGTATTTTGATTCAGCATCTTAAAATAAGTTACATATAAAAAAAAAAGCTATATTAATTTTATTTTTGAGAGTGGACATTTATAATTTTTCTTTGCGTTTATAATATCCTTCTAAAATGAAATTAAAATTTGGATTTTCACCAAAATCAATAGGAAGGAATACGAAGATAAATAAATATTTTTTATATCATTTATGTTTGATTAATAAAATTATTTAAAAACTAAATGCAATACAGACTGAGAGAACAAGGAGCAAATTTTGACAGGCTATTTTTGGGCTTCGTAATAAAATATCAGAATTATAGCAATATAATGATCTTGGAAAGCTTTTTAGAATTAGGGGTCTCAAAACGTGACTTTCCATCAAACATCTATTTCCATCAATATCTTAACATCAATTTTTGACAACAATGCAATATGCCTACTTACTCTCTATATTAATATTAACACCAGCCGGCCGCAGCCGCTTCGCGGCTGCTCCGGCTGGCCAGGGAGCTACGCCCCCTGCGGCAGACCCTCGCCTTTTCTGCATCATCCCCACCCCTCAAGGATCAAAATGAGCCATCGCTCATGTCTCTACGCCTAATGGCTGCTGAGAACGGAGTATAACACACATACACACACACATTCGTCCTTTATATATAGTATAGATATCCTCATACTATAATATAAAGCGCCAGCCCCTCACCTTCCGTTCTGCATCATGTTCACCACTTTCCTCAAGGATCAATTAGAGTGAGAGAAGTGGAGCCAGTGAAGAAAATTTAAAACTTTAAAATATGCCTAATTGCTCGCCGAAAACGGAGTTAGGGGGGTTCAGGGGGCGCATCCCCTGGCAAGTGGAAAAGTCCGCCTTCGGCGGCTAAAAGAAAGTGAAAAAATAATACTAAATTTCAAGTTAAATAAAAAAATAAAAAAATTAAATTTATTAATGTTTTTTTTTTTACTTTCCGTTCCCTATATATGTAATAAAATAGTGAGAAAATATTGCGATCATGTAAAAAATTCGATATCGAGATTTTGAGGAGGTCCCCTTGTTATATTAGTAAAATTTTTTGTGGAATTTCTTTGAAGAACTTTACTGTAGTATTTCAGATTTTTCAAATTCATTTTCCGGCTCTTCCTTCCATAGAGCCAATGTTAAATCCCTATGGGATTTCATGTTAACTTCGATTCAAAAGGGCCTTTCTTATAATTTTGAATCCATTGACTTTTTAACTTATGAAAGGCAAGTGGTCAAGTTAACTAAGGTGCTATGGGAAACTAAATATATCTCGACACAAAATGTGCACAGTATACAACTTTCGATTACCCAAGGTAAGAGAAAGTCTGTGCGTTAAGTCACACCAGACTTTTTATATTAACAAGCGTTTTTTAATGAGTTTTTCCATTGGTCACGTTCAAGGTTAAGAATAATCTCGTCTGAATTTGCGAGGGCGTCCGATATCCAGTGAGCACGTTCTTTCTTCCGTCTACTGCTACAGCGGTAGATAATATTGGATTGCAGATCATTTTTAGAGTTATCAAAAAAGAGAGACACCACTCGGATGAGATTAAGCGGAAAGTATTCCGAGACAACAAATTCCAAAAGAACGAGTCATTCGCACATTATTAAAGGGCAAGTGGCGTGATTGCTTTTGAAGTATTAAATTTGAGAACAAGATGTCTCATGGCTCTTCTACAGTTTCGTTATCCCCTTACCTTGAGTGATATAATAAATGAGATCTAAAAAAGAATTTAATATTTATTTTGTTTATTAAATCTCTCCCATAAAATTGAGTGTATTTTGAAATTTTTAAAAATGATTTTTGAGACTTTTTACTTTCTCTCACCTATATATGTAATGTAAAAAAGTGGGCCCAGAAAATTGTGCATAACGAGCATGAAGAAAATGAGCTACTACGTTGAAAATATTTAAATTCGGTACCAGTGGAGTTGACAAAAACGGCCAAAGTACTTTACTGAAATACTAGTTTTTTCGATTTTATCAAAATTCGATGTAACGATTTTGATTAAAATTCATAAATCAACTATTTTTTAGATGCTCTATGTTCAGCAAAATCTTTCGTGAATATTGTTTGAAGTACAGTGAGGGGCAATATTAAGTCCCACTCCATGCGTTTTCTACCTGTGATTATTTCATTGTTTTTATAAAAGAAAATAAAAATCTTTAATGGAAATTTTCTAGGTTTGAACCATGAAAGTTTACATTAAAAAATATATAATATTTTTTTAAAAACAATGAAATAATCACAAGTAGAAAACGCATGGGTGGGACTTAATATTATCCCTCACTGTACACTTTACTGATGAGGTATTTCAGATTTTTTAAATTTTTCAAAATTTTCCGGTTCTTCCTTCCAATTTTAAATCCCAATGGGTATTTGCTTGTAAATTCCTATTCAAAAATGACTTTTTACTCATTTGAAAAAAATGTTTCCAATTATTATGAAATTTTATATACTTTGGTATAAGCTTATATATAGCCAATTTATTTGATTCCATTGCTTCCCCTTTACCTCTTTTGAGACTTTAGGGGTATAATACAAATACATGTGTTAATCTGCTACACTGTTAAAAATTTTCGAGCCATATTCATACACATGTGTAGGAAGTCTGTTACACAAACTGTTTATGAATATTCATTTTGGGTATATGAGAAAGGTCATATACCAAAAATGAACTTTCATATTCGGGTATGTGAAAAAATTCATTTTCGGGTATATGAATCAATTCATTTTTGGTATATGAAATTTAAATTACGGGTTTATGAGAAATAATATACTTTTTTGTGAAAAATGAAAGTACGAGAACTTTTAATTATAGACCACATATTTGTATTAAATATTTATTAAAAATATATAAATACTGTACAAATATATATATTTTTAATAAATATTTAATACAAATATGTGGTCTATAATTAAAAATTCTCCTAATAATAATATTTCAAACCACAAAAGCTTTAATAAACAAAAATTAAAGTCCTTACGAGTTTATAGTTTTGAGGGAAAGTGAGTGGTCTAGGTGAAATAATAGTTTTTTTTATTTATTAAAAAAAATTATATTATATTAAAATATACAATTTTACTAAATAATAAAACAAATTAAACTATTAAAATAATAAATTTGTATCAAAAAATAAATTTTTATACATTTCCAAGTAAATTTAACACAAATACAAATCATTTTAATTATTTAATACAAAAAATATGTCGATTTTCATCTTCTTTGAGAAGTAATAAAGAGTTACATTTTCATTGCAGTTTGGAGTTTATTCCCTGGCTGGAGTATAAACTAACCTCACCTGAAAAATGACAAACAATAATTTATTTGAAATTGAGAAAAAAAAATTTCAATGAAAAAATTCAAATTCAATACTTACGATTTTGTTAGTAAAATGTTCCTATTTCAATATATTGATTAAATATTTATATTTCATTTTAAATAATAATACACTTTCAATTATCTATGCGTTAAATCAGCTACTTCAAAAACAGAATTTGGTGCCAACCTGGTGCCAACCTAACCAATTTCTTGTATATTTTAAAATTAATTATTTTGGTGAAATTGTTAATTTTAATTTTAATTTCTATAGCTATTTAGTTGAATTACTTTATAAAAATTATTTAATTAGTATGATTTTAATATACTTCATAAATATTTAAATAGTTTAGAGCGCGAATTTCAAACCAGAATTTAATAAATTTAGATTTGTGAAATGAATTTTAAAAGAATAATTTCAAGTTTCCTTAAAATAATTATAAAATAATATTAATAAAAATTCCTTGAGGTAGTCGAGTTATTTGAGAACGTTTAGACCAGTGATTCTCAACTTGTCGCGGTGCACTTTTAACGATTTCAAAATTTGGCGGCACACAAAGAAAAAGATAAGTTTAAAAGTTGGTAATTTGTTCATAAACTTTTATATTAATTTTATTTCACATCCTGGGTGTATTAAAATTAAACTACGAAAAGTATATGAAAAAAGAAGGAAAATTCATATTTTTTTTAAAGCGATACTTATTCATATACTTGTATATTAATTTTAGCTCATATCCTGGTCTATTAAAATTAAACCACCAAAGTTTATGAGATATGAATGAAAATTCATATTTTTTTTTACAGTGTAGTTAGTGTTTACATCATATAGCCTATTTACATTTTTGTAATTTCATTTTTTTTTTTTTTAAACAAATATTTCCTATATCTTCTCTCTTCTTTATCTTCTCACTTCTTTTGTCTCTTTGTCTCGTGATCTGTCTTGCCCAGTTTGTCAAGTTTTTGACTGTTTTGTCCTTGCTGAAATTTTGTATTTATCTTTAATTTTCTCGAAAATTTGCAATATTTTTTTTAGTTTTAATTCTAAATTCTAAAGACATCATTTCATGTCTTCTCATCTAGAGATGCTCTATTTTATTTACTTTCTCATATTCATATAATATACAGCGACTTTTTATGAGAAAACAGAATTTTTTTACCAACTATTTAGCTAAAAAAATAGTGTTTTAAGGCGAAAATGACTTTTTGCGCTCTTTAATGATAACGAATAGTAACATATCAACGATATACACAAGTACCTTATCTGCTGGAAAGTGGAGCTTTGAGCTTTGAGGCAACCAAAATGCTTAGCTTTATGAAGTGGTATCTTAAAAGTAGCTTATTCCCTTCAGTTGCATTAAAAAATCTATTTATTTTAAAAATATTGTTCTGGTTGACTAGGTTCAAGACTCGACTCTCAAGCAGATCAGGCACTTATGGCGCCCACTGTACTTTATAAATGACGCTAAAACAGTTCAAAATGTTGCCTATCTTGTAGGCAAGGATTTTACTGACACATGTTTTTGGGATTGATGGAGTGATATTTGTTAACATCCATGAGACAAAGTTTTGATAGATAGAAATTATTTGTTAAGATGGCAAACAGGTTCGTGGTAGTAAATGAATCTTCTTGGTCTTAATTTCGGTGTGCTATTAAATTGGAATCCCAGATTATAAATCACTGATGCTTCCAGCCGCTATAAAATTTACGAAATCCTCATTTGAAAGAACTCCTCCATTGTTCTCTTCTTCCCTGTTCAACTGACCGCTTCAGGTCGTCGTCTTTTTTAGAGATTTTGCCGATCCGATAGATCATCAAAAAAAAAAAAAAAAAAATTGCATCTAATTTGCATTTATTTACCATCAGTTCGGAGAATTTCCGATAAACATTTTTATACGGTTTAAAATAATTCCTTTTAAACTTTTAAAATCAATTTATAATCTTTGCTTGCGTTGCATTCAGATAAATCAAATAGGAAAAGAAAACCACACCTTGGTACATTATAATAAAAAAGTTCGCTATATAAAGTGTGTACCTGATAGGCATCCTTTGCATTGTGTGTTGCACACATGAGAACTATTGTAAAATGATCAAGATGCAAGAAAGATTAAGAAATTATTATTATTCTATGAAATCGCAAAGTTCATAGGCAAAACAACAATTTGAATGTTAGATATTTTTTGATAGTTTAGAAAAATATATTTATTTAAATGTGGTAAAGCGGGATAAATAATCTATAATATATTACAAGTAAATGAAAAGTAATTTATTTGAGTAAAACCTTGAATAATAAAAAAAGAAAGGTCTAATTTAATCATCTTTTTAATGAAATTAAATAATAAATATTTTTCTACAATAAGTTTATACATTTTATATCTTTAATTCAAATGTCCGACTGGTCGAACAGCATGCAACTTTCTTACCTTCGGCAATTAAAAGTTGAGTTCTGTTCTTGTCACACCAGGTTTTTTGTGTGCCGATATTTAGTTTCCGCCAATATATTAGAATTCAATATGTAAAATTTATAAATAAAAAATATTTATTTTTTGCTATCGTGGCTCCTTTCTTTCCATAGATAATATAGATTGGAAAGCCTGTCAAACATGTCAAACGTTTGTTGTTCAGTCGGCCAGGTGGCGTTCGAAGCGTTGCTCCTCAGGCTCCGCCCACCAATATGCTCTCCCAAATCATTCTATACCAAAATATAACTTATATATATATATTTTTTTTTTTTTTTTTTTTTTTTTTTAATAAAAATTATTGTTTAATAAAGTCGAATATATATAGAAGCATAGGGTATTAAAAAAAAGAAAAAAAATATAATTTCAGAGTAGAGATTTTAATTTTTTCTCATTATAATTCACATTTATCTACATAAATAACTATAAGATACATTGCTATCATTCAAAGCTATATTCAAAAAAATATTTCCAAACAGATTTAAAAAAAATTGGTTAACAAATAACATGAATGAAATTTATAATTTATACATATTACACGTGCTTTGTGAACTTGTAGATTCTCAAATTTGTTTTCTTTTATTAAACATCTTTTAAGATATTTTATTATTATTATTGTTTTTATTAATTTTAATTTATTTTATTTAGAAAAAAAATGGTTTATAATATTGTATATGCCATGATACAGGAAAGGAAACTAGATTGCATCGTTTTTCTGGTTCGCCAAAGGTGTTTATTAAAGCTTTTGTGGATTGTATTATTATTATTATGGCAGTTTTTAATTATAAACCATATTTGTACAAATTATTTATTAAAATAATATATACAAATGGGTCTATAATTAAAAACTGTCATAATAATAATAATACAATCCACAAAAGCTTTAATAAACACCTTTGGCGAACCAGAAAAACTTTAATCTAGTTTCCTATCATGGCATATACAATATTTATAAACCATTTTTTTCTAAATAAAATAAATTAAAATTAATAAAAACAATAATAATAATAAAATATCTTTAAAGATGTTTAATAAGAAAAACAATTTGAGAATCTACAAGTTCACAAAGCACGTGCAATATGTACGGAACATGGAATGGAAAATGATCTATGCAGCTATGGTTGGGATCGGGAATGCATCAGGGATGCATATTGCTCCAAACGAAGGGAAGGGGCTTTGGTGGGCGGGGTCAAGGCGCGACGCTAGCGACAGAGGCGGACTGGCGGAACAACTTTTCAGCTGTCAAATCCTGTGAGTTACAACCCCATGTTTCTTTCTTATGAAGTTCAAGAATAAAGTGTGCTACAAACAATTTTGTTTAGAAAATGAGAATATACATCTAAAAGAGAATCTAAAAAAAGTTGAGTTATGAATTTTAATTAAAAATAAAATTTTTTACCCAAAAAAAAATATTTTTTTTTTTTTTGGGAAAAAATCCCTGACCAAAAATCTTAATCAAATCGGCCAAAGTGCACTAGTACCAAGGGCGGATACATGTAATCTCGGGGGGGGGGGGCGAATTACCTCCTTTACCCCCCCCCCGAGATTATTTTCGGCATCTTAGGCCATTCAGACCACATCCCTATTTATTTCAATTGATTGGTATCCAATTCAATTGAATTACATTTTTTTCGCCTGGTAAATTGAATTGGATACCAATCAATTGAAGTAAATAGGGATGTGGTCTAAATGGCCTAAGATGCCGAAAAAGACCTTAAATTTTTTTATTAAATCTGGTGTGACTGTCGCACAGCACACAACTTTATCTTACCTTCGGTAATCGAAAGTTGTGTTTTGTGCTTGTCACACCAGATTTTTCGTGTCGACATATATTTACTTTCCGCCGATATATGATTTTATGCCTTAGTATCTAATAAATCGTGAATTCCAGAGCAGTACTGTACTACTATATCATGATGATCGATATCTGATGTAGCAAGCGCAGAACACAACTTTCAATTACCGAAGGCTGTGCGACCAGTCACACCAGATTTTTAAATGATATACATATCGGTCCTTTACGTTTTTCTCATTTGTGCTCGTTAAGCTCATCCCAAAGACTCAGTAGATCAAAGCCCTCGCTGCCTCTGCAATGAACGGACTGGGAGTTTCCCTCTCTCTCGATTCAAGTCACGAATTTCTTATTTGCAGAATTATTTTAAATCTATTTAGAAATAATAAATAAAAAGTCTAGAAAATTAATTTTATCTTCTTCATAGAGAAAACTAACATTTATCTATTTTTAATTTGAATTAATTTGTAAGCAAATCACATACAAAATTAGAAAGTTTTTTTTTTCACGTAATTATTTTTTCGTTAATGATTAAAAAAATTATTAAAGAGTAATCTCTTCAATACTAGAATTTCAAAAGTGATTTCTCCATTATTTCGCTAAAAAAATCTTCGTTTCAAAAACTATCTCCACTTTGCATTAAAATTGGATACAGACAGACAGACCATGTCGCGAAAACCACCTAGTCTAAAAAAACATTAAAAAAGTTGATACAGATTTACAAATTTAGTGTAAAAGAAGTATATTTCAAATTTATTAATTAAACAATACTTTTCCTTTTATATTAAGTCTCTACGACTTATAGAGCATATTGATGGGAAAGTAAAATTCTATTCTTTAAATAAATTCAGAAATAGCCAATCAATAGATGGAAATGTATGCAAATTTTTTATTGCTGGCATTGGCAAAAGTCGTTTGTGATTTTACTTTTTTTTTTTTATTCATGCTCATGGGTTGAATGCACCATTACGTAAATTCTTTGGCCATTTGTTTACAAACTAACCAATCCAAGTGCCCAAGTTCATGTCCGGTGACCCTGAGTTCTTACTCATTAACTACAAACTCCACCTCCCTTCTTAAAAAGCCAAGGGAAGTTCACACACATGTTTATGATAAATAAAAAAAATGTTGCTTCTGTTATGTGATAGTTTTGAGAAATAAAACCAGATGATTTATCTTCAATTTTATTTTAATGCTTTTTTTTGGCATTTGAAGCATTTTGGGATAAAAACTATGAAACTCAAAAATAGTAAATAATTTTAAAAATTATAGAGCTTATTTATTATGAAAAAAAAGAGAGAGGAGAGATCATGTTTATTGCAATGTAAGAGATTCTCTCAAGCATTGCATAGCCAAGTATATAATTCATTTATCATTTCTTTTTTTCTAGGAAATGATAGAAGACAAATTTGCATATAATATAAAAAAAATATAATCAAAATAAAATTTATTCTTCTCAATAAAAAATATATACGTATTATTATATAAGGAATAATTTTTTTTTAACATAATAACGTCATCACTTTTTCAATAACAATTCATTTTTTTAATTCTTTGAAAATATAGCGAGAATAAATACTCTAAGTATATAAATATCAACACTTGATAAAATATTTAGTTTTAGTCATCAGCATATTTTTTGGTATTTTCATTTTTAGGTATTGTACGTCAGTTTATATTTATTTATCGAGAAGGAGATTTCCTTACTCATAAGGCTGGTTGCTTCACTTCTAATTTACTAGCTATCCCTCGGACTTTTGAGTCATTTCACATCTAGCTAAGCTAATCAAATGATTAAATAATAAATAAAATTATTTAGTATATGCGAGGTTTCACTAAGCTGTAAATGAAAGAAATATTGAATTTCTAACTCGATATATTTCGGGCTATTAACCCATTTTCAGGAGTAACATGTGACTGAGTGAATAAAAGAATAGATGCTACCAAGCAGGCTTGGGTAGGAGTGGGGGGAGGGAGGAGGAGGAGGAGGGGGGGGAGGATTTATTAAATAATAGCCCAGATCGGAGATTGTTAGCTTTGTAAGACCTTAAGTTCGTTATATGGTTTAACTAAGGGAGGGAATTAGAAACACAAGCCTTGTTTATTTATTATTTTGGAAATTTTTTAAGTTTTGTTAAACAATTAATTAGCTTTAATTATTTTTTTTAATTAAATTATCATTTAATTATAGAAAATATATATAATACAAGGTTAAGTTTCAAAAGGATTTTATTTTAGCATATGCACATTTCGACATTAATAGGTCATCTTCACAGCTATGACACAAACGTATTAATCAGGAATAAAAAACAGAAGGAAATGCTGCCAGGATTTTTCTTTAAATTTATTTTCAGCAGCTAACGTTTCGATCTTGGTTAAGGCCATCTTCGGAGCTGTTAGATGTCATTATGTATATATATATTTGGTATTGTATTACAATATATATTGTGAATACACTCCAGAGTAGTACAATATCATCTAATGCATACAAACTATAACACAAACTGATAACAAACGTATTAAATCGAAATGCGCATAAGCTAAAATTAAATCCTTTTGAAACTTAACCTTGTGTTATTTATTTTCTACTATTTCATTTCAACTAATGCCATCTGTAAATTCTTTGGATTACTTTAATTAATTATTTTAATTTTAATAACTTTTCCTTTGTTAAGTTACTAACTTCACAAAACTCCTTATTCCTTAGATAGCTAATTATAAGCTTATGTGAAAAACATTTTTATTTAACTTTAAGGTTAAGTATGTCCTTGTTTACTATATCGATGATTTGCTTTCGGTCAGATAAGTTTGCTAGTAGACTAGAAATGAAACAACCGGCCCTTAATGAGTCAGTCGTGTTGGTAATAAGAACAGTGAGAAGTGATCAAAAGCAGCACCCTTAATTTGCACCCTTTCACTAAAATTAAAAGAAGATTGGAGAAATTTGATCAGTTTTTTTTTTTTTTACTTGTGTGCAAATTAATTATTTCAATCATAAACGACTTTAGTTTTTTTTTTTTTCTGTTTGATTGAATTAATTCCATCTCGTTATTCGTTAGTTCGTTGAGTGGTGTTAATTGTGTTGTCGTGTCAATCTCTCTACTTGACACCCTATTCTTTTCTTATTAGAGGTAATTGTCAGACTATAATGGTCCGAAAAACGTAGCGTGCAAATTCTCAAAACTTTTATTGTAAGAGTAACTCTCATGTGAGAAAATAATCAAGATAAAGAAATTGTAAAAAAAAAGAAAGATCCCATTAAAGTGCAATTAAGAGAGAGAGAGAAATGAACTTGCTTAGATGCTATGATTAATCAATAGTGATTTGTTTTTGATTAATGATCTTCTGAGAGAAGGAATTGTTGAAATATCATCACTGCGGGTCCATCGCTCAAATATTTTAATCAAAATCTTCTGGAGAAAACAATATCAAGATCAAAGATTAGTGATTAGCTGATTTACGGATAAAATTTGATAATATAAACCAAAAAATCTGGTGTCTATTTCCATTGTTTATAAATGACTAAGGCTTGGTTAATTTATGATTATTATAAAAAATTATTTCAACCCCCCCCCCCCTCCAACTAATTAAAAAAATGGCGTTAAATGTTTTGGTAAAGAAGGTACTAGCGACCAACTCCAACTTCCCCGTCGCATATTTTGGTCAGTGGCGTCATTTGAGGAGGGGGGAGGGCAGAGGGCATTTGCCCCCCCCCCCAAGGGCTATAAAATTTTATATTATTCTAAATAAAATACTTTAAAATATATCTACGAGTATATAAACTGTACAAAAATATTAATTAAAATAAATATCTTTTGACCAAATTTGAGTACCTGTTTGCAAAAAAACTTTAATAAAAAAAGGTTTGCCCCCCCCCAAAAAAAAAAGTTGAAATGACGCCACTGATTTTGGTTCCCCCTGAATCGGAATAAAAAAAAATCAATCTTTATAGTTAATAGAAAGTAAAATAAACTTCCAGTTATTAACAAGGTGTTTATTATTATTAGGAGAATTTTTAATTATAGACCACATTTTTGTATTAAATATTTATATATTTTTATATATACAAAAATGTGGTCTATAATTGAAAATTCTCCTAATAATAATATTTCAAACCACAAAAGCTTTAATAAACAAGGTGTTTAATTTTTCAAATTTATATTTCTTAAATTCAAGTAAAGTGTATGATGACTAAAATCATAAAATTTTCATCAGTTTATAATTATAATTAGTATGCGATCTGTAAGGAACAGCTAGCTATTTCATGCTTACATTTATGCTTAAATTTATAGATATCCTGGTATATCAAAGTTGAGCGTAGCTAATGGCTTTGCTTGTTGAGATCAATCTGAGAGGAAAATCATTATTTAATACGATTAAAATTCTCCCTTTCTCCATTTTGATTTATATTCGATTGATGCCCTTTGAAATTGTCCGCTTTTAATATTATTATCATTATCATAACGAATAAAATATCTCATAAAATAAAATTTGAAATTTTATGATTAAAATCATTTAGTTAGTGTGAAAAATTTTATTCATCAAAATATCCCAGATGTTGGCCAAGAATTAATTTGAAATAGGCTCTGTGAAATATAAAAAAAATAAGCTCCAGGATTTTGACCAGGAGGGGACTGAAATTTTTGGTGTAGTAAAAGCGATAGAGGAAAGGAGAGTGATGATTTACATTTTTGCATTAATAAAAAAACGTTTTATATGATTAAAATCTTAAAATTAATATTTTTTGCTAGGCACGATTTTTTGTACATAATTAAAATAATATGTTTCTAATTATAAAGTTCTTGAAAGTGAGGAATTTGTCTATTCGAAAGAAAAGAGAAAAGTAGAACCCAGATGTAGAGAGATTGCAAGTGAAAGATAGAGAGCAACGGAACCCTTTAGAGAGGACATTCCACGAAAGGCTAATTGACCATCTGAATGTGTGGTATGGACGCTTCCCGATCGAGGATCCTCTAGCCAGCGGGCTTGGTGTAGGGGTAGCATGCTGGGCTTCTATACCAAGGGTCGCGGGTTCAGATCCCAGGCAGTTCGATGATTTTATTTAAGCGATGTGGTACCCAAATGGCTTAAATAAAAATGCCTGGACCCCAAATAGATAGTATTAATAACATACGAGTATCGTTAAAAGTCTTAAATGGCCTAAGTTCCCGAAAAGACAGTGTGAATGTGTGTGTGTGAGTGTAAGTGTGAATGAGAAAAAGGTCCGAGTGATTAAAATTTTTTTCTTTTATTTGTTTTTGTTTACTTTCTCTTACCTCTATGATTAAAATTCATAATTATTTTTTAGATGCTCTTTAAAATGTATATTCTCATTTGGCCATTGAAATCTTCTGAAGACCACGTTACTCTTCTACTTCATAGGAAGGGTAGGAGAAATGGTTGCCATGGTAACAAAATATAAATATTTTCCCATACTTATAAATTTTACAACTTGAAATTCGAATCGATTTTTGACATGAATCCAATACTATCTATCTTTATATTAACAAATATAGAGGTAAGAGAAAGTAAAAATTTAATAAATAAAGAGTATGTATATAAAACTCATAGATTAGACAAAAAAAATTGAATAGTTAATATTAGATTGAATAGTAATATTAGATGAAGCTCAGGAACCTTTTTCACAATGTTCAATAGGATTCGGACCAAGAGGTTCAATTAAAAGTCAAAAAGTTTTTAAAAACAAAACTTTATTTGACAATGAATAAGGTCATTTTTTGGCAAAGACGAAAATATTTTGTAACTGTTTCTCAGATACACATCGTACTGCGTCCTACTGCCAGGTAAACAATTGATGTCAACAAATTAGCTCTTCAGATAATTTAGGTAAGTAATTTATTTATCATTTCTATATGTAAAGCACTATCCATTCATTTCCGGTGTATGTAGCCTTTGAAAACTCTCTTGCTGATTTGCTATAGTCAGAGATGTGAAGACAAAGAGGGAAATTTGAAACTTTAAAATTCTGCAATTGCTCGCCGAAGGCAAGAGATCTTTTTGAGTTCAAAATAGTCTTTTAGATTCTACTCAGGGCTTATAGTCCAAATTTCATCAAAATTCGACTTACAAGATTAAAGTTATTAAAAACTAAAAAATAGGCGTGAGCAGGATCATTCTGAACTCATAGTCTTTTCTATTCTAATAAGGCCATAAATTAAAATTTCGTCAAATTTGGACTCACGGGGTCCAAATTAATAAAAATTCAAATATAGGAGAGCCCGAGTTCATTTTGAGTTCATCAAGGACTTTTCTATTCTACTCAGGCCTTAAATTCCAAATTTCATCAAATTTGGACTCACGTAGTGCAAGTTATGAAAAACTCAAAAA
>JAKCPI010029957.1:0-45753 GCA_023213315.1 Euborellia annulipes | reverse complement strand
AGTGGTTTTCACGACAGTCTGTCTGCCTCTGTGTCTGTGTGTCTGTCTCAGTTTAATTTAAAAGCATGAAGGAATTGAGCTAGGAGGTTGAAATTTTAGGTATTTGAGGTAGAAAAATAAGCTTTTTAAACAAAAATCGGCCAAATAGTACTAGTACTTTACTATGTAACGGATTTTCAGTTATTTCGATTTTCTCAAAATTAAAAATTCAAAAAATCAATTATTTTTTAGAGACTCTTTAAATGTATATTCTCATTTTGCCATTGAAATCTTATGAAGATCACTTTACTCTCTCACTTCATAGGAAAGATAATTAGTTGCCATGGTAACAAAATATAAATAATCAAATATTTTTCTGTTTATAAATTTTTCAAATTCAAATGTACCGTACTGTCGGAAACTAAATATATGTCGACACAAAAAAAATCTGGCGTGACAAGCACAGAAGACAACTTTCCATTACCGAAGGTAAGAGAAAGTTGTGTGCTGTGCGATCAGTCACACCAGTCATAGGAAAAAGAAAAGCAATAATCAGCTAAAAAATAAATAATAATACTGAACACTATAAAAATATGAAATAAAAGGAAATGTTATCTTACTTTCCAAATTGACAGAAATATCTCTAAATATAATTAAATTTAATTACTTGAGTTGAATG
This sequence comes from Euborellia annulipes, assembly GCA_023213315.1. Taxonomy (NCBI): domain Eukaryota; kingdom Metazoa; phylum Arthropoda; class Insecta; order Dermaptera; family Anisolabididae; genus Euborellia; species Euborellia annulipes. The sequence continues at coordinate 45,095 of JAKCPI010029957.1, read as the reverse complement.
GTTGTGGATATTCAATTGAAAAAGGAAACGGGAGCCTCCCCCGGGAACAGCAGCCAGGATAAATAAAAAAAATTAATATTTCGTTGCCGACGTTTCGGGTGCTAGTCGCACTCATCCTCAAAGCAAGCAAAATTGTCAAAATTTACTACATGTATGCTCTGGCAATTAATTTCATGTATTTGTTTGTTCTCAGCATCTTATGGTAGACAGTGAGGGACAATATTAAGTCCCACCCATGCGTTCCCTGTGATTATTTCAGTGTTTTTAAACAAATATTATATATTTTTTAATGGAAACTTTCATGGTTAAAACCTAGATTCCATATCAATTTCTTTAAAAAACAATGAAATAATCACAAGTAGAAAACGCATGCATGGTTGGGACTTAATATTGACCCTCACTGTACAGTAATAAAAAAACTATTCTTTGAATACAATTGTCATCGTATCTAAATAGCAAGTGATAAATTTCTCCCCGTTTCCTTTTCCAATTGAATAAAATTTAAATAAAAATTTGAACAAATATTTTAAAAAATTGAATTCACTCAAAAAACAATAACGTGAAATATTTTTAATCACACCAGATAATTAAAAAAGATTCTCCATTTGAATTCTCATTTAAAATTATTTTTTATTAATTTCCCTTCAATTTTCAATATTCCTATATTCTTATAGTCTATAGCTTTTTAAATAGATTAATTTGGCTCTTTGCCATTTAGCAATTTGTTAAGGCTCTATGGCAAAAGGCGCTCGCCCAATCAGAGCTCAGCTTTGGGAGGAGTGGGGGTAGTAGGCCGAATGCTTACAATATATTCAATAGCGGTGGCCGAAGACAACTCAGTCGAGCTTCGGCTCTCATACAGAGAGTATAACCTTCGTCAAAATTTTTAATTATTCATTTCCCTGGTCAGTTGAATCATGGCGTCGCTTCAAGGCACACGTCCCAGCGCGTCGCTCCATCAAAAATGGGCATCTCTTCTAAACTTTAAGCCTATTTTAGGTATTTTTTATTTCATTCGCAATTTTAAACCTCTATTTAAATATTAATTAATTAAAAAAAGAGTTCCTGAACAAAAATTTTTTTTTATCAAATATCAAATACGTTCGCCTAATAATTGCAAGCCATTTCAATGAATATAACAAAATGTTATAATAAGCCTTTATTATTATAATAAATTTAAGTCGATATAAATAGTGAGAGAGCAATTATAGTTACATTTAGTTATTTGAATAGATAATCAGTGGCTCATCTACATCTCAGAGCTTTGCCAAATTGTTTTTAATTTAATATTGTTTTTTTTAATTTGTTTATTGGTTCAAATAGTTTTAATTTTATACTCTTAACGAATTTCCTTTACTCTTGGCTTGCTTAACCCCCGTCATTCCCGATAGAAAGAATCAGATTTAGACTAGTTTCTCTGATGAAGTAAGAAAGTATTCGATTACATCAAAAATTGGGTTTATTCTAAATACACGTTTTGAAAGTCCCTGAGTTTTTTCTCATTATTTATATTAACTTTTTAATATCTGAACAATTAATAGGCAGTTTACCAAATACCCCAACCGTAAATAGATAATAAATACATAAGTAAAATTCTAAAAAAGAACAAAAAACGCCTCTTAAAACTTAAATGTTTCCCGAGACATTTCGGTTTATATTTTATTTCCATCATCAGCATTCAAATTTAATAAACAAATAACATTTCGGTCGCTTATTTTCTTGTCTTCTTCAACGAATAAAAACATTTGAATCAGAATTTTTCATTAATTAATATTATTTTATGTTAGCGAGGTGAATATCTGAATCAATACGTAGTAGAAAAATTAAAGGCCGAGTAGCTAGGTTTATTTCTTTAATAGAGAACCCAAAGCGACGTTTCGGTCGACTATGCGACCATCTTCATATCATCAACATTCCATCAGCATAGTCGACCGAAACTCTCTGCGGCCTTTAATTTTTCTACTAAATATTTTATAGTTTATTCTTATTTACTTTAGATGTAAAAGCTTTGGCAAAATTTCGATTCCATATTCACTCTTCAAAGCAACTCATTTCTATCTCTTAACTAAATAGATTATATTTGAATCATTCGAAAATCATTAACTTTTCTTTGGAATTTTACCTATGCACCTGCAAGTCAAGACTTGTTTGATTTCTTGTTATTTTTACATTATATTTCGATAAATGGTTTATTCTAGAATCATCCTTTCTTTTAAATTCAATCTTTTTGTTATTCATTGCTTCAATGATATAAATTTATTATTATCCGGACAGATGAACTTTTTTTTTTTTTTAGTAAATTTTCCCTGCTTGACTCAAATTTTTCTATTATATCCATTTCATTCGACCCGACCTTTTAGTTAATTCTCCTCGCTTTTTGACCCCATTTCGGTTCATATTAGTAAAATCCGGACATTTCTCAGATCCGGACTGTCCGGAAATCCTAGTTCTAAATTATTTAGCGGTATGGGTTTTATTCGACACAACCATTTTTTAAGAAATATTTATTTATATTTTGTTTATGAAATTACCATTTTAACTCCACCCCCTGGTAGAGTTTCTGCCCCTTGTGCTAGGGGTCACCAATCAAATTGGCTGCACCCCTGGCAAGCGATAAAGCCCGCCAAAGACGGGCTTGTATATGTATAAATTATTTATTTTTACCGACATAAAAAGAGAGATAGCAGGCCTCTAAATGTAATGATTTTTTTTTCTTTAAACACCAATTTAGAATTAATTCATTAAGCTTAAAATCTTTTACTTTTGTTTTTCTTTCTTTGACCCAAAGGTTCGGTTCTCCCTCTTTCAATATTTTTATTTTTTTAATTTTTTTAGAAATCGACGAATCGCCTTTGAGAAGTGACATCATAAATCCATGTATGGCCAAAATGGCATACAAATGCCAAAGTGACTAAGTGAATAAGTGTTTAAGTGAATAAGTGAATCCAAGTAAGGCATCCGTCATCAGACATCTCCGACGTCAACCAGGCAGACTCGAGAGCAGATTCCAGAGTGTTGCAGCTACATTTAAAGTCTGTATGAACATTTACGTGAGCGTAGAGTAAGCAGATTAGGATTTTCAAAATTTTATTTTATTTTTCTTATTTCGGCCTAAATATATCTAGAATATTTTAACATAGGTGCATGGATAGGATGTTATTAATACATTTATTCTTCCATTTCAGAGTCCCTTCATTTCAGATAGTTAAAAATTTAAATTCAAATTTTTGAAATTAAAATTTAATTAATTTTTTTTTTTCAAAAATTCATTTCATTTTGATTTTAAGTAACTTTTAGATATTTTATCAATTTTTTCTAAATTCATTTAATATTATAAAGTTAACTTATTAATCAAATATTTTAAAAGATATTAGAGATTAGGGCAGAGGTTTTATATTTCAGTGCCCAAATGCAGGTTTCGTTTCTCAAGGTAATGGGATGGATGAATGTCAATGTGCAAAAGGTATACGATTATTGGTATTATGTGGATAATGCACAGCACACATTTCATCCCGTTATCCAACGGGGGAGCAACATCAACATATGAGACAATTCAAGTGTGCATGTATATTATTTTAGCTATTATTATATAATTCAGTATTAGGATTTAAGTTTTGCGTGTATGGGACCAATATTATCTATCCTTTCTATGTTTTTAACTGCATGCTAATTTTTAAGAATACACGCAATTCTTATTAGATTATTTAGCTAGCAATTGATAGAGTCTATTTATTTGGGCGCTTAATAATTAGAAAATCTCTACGCTCACGCATTTATATATTATTTATGGGAGTTTAGGCCTTCTGTGTCGGAATTCTCTGATGTTCTCTTGAATAATCGTTCAATTGTGAATTGATTCCTCAATACTGGCATAGGGTGTTGTTGTTCGTCCCATTTAGGTTTAGGCTTAGGCAGGGCTCCCAGGAGAGGATCAATTCACTTTTGACCGATATTCGAGGGGAATAGGAGAATTTCTCTATCGTATGTTTTCCTCTTTCGCGTATTTTGAGGGAAAGAGTGTTTTCTCTTTCTCCGGAGCTCTGTCATTCAGTGCTGAGTTCTGGGCCTTGGTTGTTTCAGGTCAGAATGAGTTAATGTTCAAGATGTTAGGAGTTCGTATAGGATGTTGTTAGCATTAGGGTTCTTTTTTTTTCAGCATGCATCTTGAACAACGTCATTCTGTTTCTGAGATGAGCAATCAAGGGGGATCTTCAGTATTGTATTGGCTGGGCTTCCTTCCTAACTCGTGAATGATTATCAGATCAATTACCTCTGCTCTATTTTAGTTCGCTATTAAATGACATTGATTAGGCAGGTGGGCAGAGATTAATTGATTTGTGAATTGAGTATCTAGGTGTGAGTGTGTGTCTTTTTTTCCTCTTATTCTTTCCTTGGGTTTGTGGGCGCGATTTCAACGTTTTTCGTTACCGATTAATATGAATGAAGACTATTTGCATTCCACAAGGTATCAGGTTTCGCCATCATCTCAACAAAGAAGAGTAACTTGATTTTAGATGAAGTTTATTTTTAGGAAAGAAATCTACAAAGTAAGTTAAAGAAATTTGAAATGTAGCCTTCATTATAAATATAAGTCTAAATTTTCTTTTGTTTTAGATGATTAGGCTGGGAGTGGGGTTGAGATTCTTATGGCCAACCAGCTGAATTTTTTCGTAAGTATAAATAAGTTTAAACGAAATTGATTACTTTAATAATGATTTTTACTTCTCTTTTTTTTAATAGGTACCATTGACTGGCAAAAATAAATAACGATGTGTCTTTACCACTTTATAAATCTTTTAAAGGAATATGAGATGTGTACACTCTTAAAAAGCATCTCAAAGTTTACTTGACGAGTTGTTATATGGACCCTGTTACGCAGTAGTGTGTCAAGCGCCATCTACCGAGTTTTGAGAAAATTAACATTAGTTTTATGTTTTCATTGGATTAAAGACTATATAATTTTTTTTTTGTCAATTGTGCAAGTAACATTAGATATAAATTTTTTTTAGGAAATATTTCATAAAAAATACTAATAATTATAGCATTTGAAACAATATTCCGTGATTAACTCAATTTTTAATTTTTTGGCGCTTGACACACTATTGCATAACAGGTTCCATATATAAGAAAAGCGAAAAAATTTGACTCTGTTGCTTCTGTATTTTTTTTTTTCTAAATATCTACTATTATTGTATTGTGAGGGATGACCAAATAGTCCTACCTTAAATAAAAAAAAAAAAAAAAAAAAAAAAACAATGTCTACTAATAAGTTTTTAATAGCTATCACTTAAAGTTAAGAATAAATTTGTATTTTATTCCATGAATTAATTAATTCCTTTAGGAGATGAGAAAAGAAAAATTACTTATTAAATATTCGTAATAATATTTACTCCCATTTTCTTCCTTGTTAAACATACCCAACTCACTGAAGCCCCCGGGTTTGGTGTAGTAAGTAGCGTGCCTACCTCCTATACCAAACGTCGCGGGTTCGGACCCAGGCAGTCCGATGATTTTATTTAAGCCATTTGGATACCAGATGGCTTAAATAGAAATGCCTGACCCCACAATAGATATATTCTCTACAGCGGTTATCGTCAAAGTCTTATATGGCCTAAGTTGCCGAAAAGACTGTGTGAATGTGTGTGTGAGTGTGAGTGTGAATGAGAAAAAGTGTGAATGTTTTTTCTAAAAAAAAAAAAAAAAAAAAAAAAACTCACTGAACATGTTTCTGTTTGGATATTGAGATCCAAACTGAGTTACATAATCCGTAACTTGTTCTCCTTCCATGTCCATCACTCTTTATATATAAACTGATAAAAAAAGACATAGGCCCACCCAAATGGGTGGTGGAATTAGGTCACGAGACAGACGAACAAATAAAAAATAAAAAAAGAGACCCGCACACGAACAGAGACTGACTGACCCTCCAAGGTCAAAAAATTTGCATTGCAAATGAATGCAACGTTTTTATGCACTTTCGTGCATTCTTTTATTTTAGTAAAAGCTCCGGGTATTTCTTGATAAGAAATTGACTTTTATTTTCCTTTGACATTGAAATAAGCCAATAGTTTTACTTTCTCTTACCTCTATATAAATATGTTAATATATATAGAGAGAGAAAGTAATGGATTCATGTCAAAAATTCGATTTCGTGATTTTGATGGATATACACGTTTTTAGGTCCCCTGAATCTAAAAAAGTGGTTTTCGCGACATGGTCTGGCTGTCTCTCTGTCTGTCTGTGTGTGTGTGTGTGTCTGTATGTCTGTCTGTCTGTGAACAAAATATCTCAAGAACGAAAAGAGCTAGGAGGTTGAAATTTTATATTTAAGTTAGGCACCCCCATGGGACGTGACACGAAGCTTTTGAACAAAATCGACCAAAGAGTACTAGTACTTTACTGATGCACTTTTTCAGTTTTTTTCGATTTTTTCAAAATTCGCTCCAACGACTTTTTATAAAATTCATAAATCAATTATTTTTTAGATGCTCTTTAAAATGTATATTCTCATTTTGCCATTGAAATCTTCTAAAAACCACTTTACTCTTGTACTTCATAGAGGAGATAGGAGAAATGGTTGCCATGGTAACAAAATATAAATATTTTGCCATACTTATAAATTTTACATCTTGAAAATCGAATGAACCATACTGTCGGAAACTAAATACATGTCGACACAAAAAATCTGGTGTGACAAGCACAGTACACAACTTTCGATTACAGAAGGTAAGACAAAGTTGTGTGCTGTGCGCCAGTCACACCAGATTTTACTTTAATTAAAAATATTTTCCTATAGGCCCTACTCTTTTATTCTCGCATCCGAATTATTTATGCTGGCCACATCAGATTTTTCTTTTATTATAACGAATGCATTTTATAATTTATATGAAGAGGAAAAGTCAAGCAATTTGGTATCCCACAACCGTTTCTTTGTGGGTTTTTTTTTGTTGCTGTTGTTGTTGTTTCGCCCGCATCTCTTTCGTTCTGAAGGTCAAAACTTAGATCGCACAAACAAAAGAGGAAGCAGATGTTCACTTTTTCTAGGGCATTAGGTCAAAAGAAAAAATTTTTTTTCCAAGAAGGTCTTCCTTCAGGTATAGGGAAGGAGTTGCGAAAAAAAAAGAATTCAATCCGGAAATTCAAAACCAAGCAAGGCTATTTATAATTAGGACCAGTATGCAAAAAAATCTGGTGTGACTGGTCGAAGAGCACACAACTTTCTCTTCAAAGTTGTGTTCTGTGCTTGTCAGATTTTTTGTGTCGACATATATTTAGTAAAATTTATAAACTAGAAAAATATTTATATTTTGTTACCATGGCAATGATTTCTCCTATATTTCCTATGAAAGACAGGAGTAAACTGTGCTTCAAACAATTTCGAGGGCATAATGAGAATATTCATTTGAAAGAGCATCTAAAAAGTAATTGATTTTTAATTTTAATCAAAATTGTTGGAGGGAATTTTAAGAAAATCGAAAAAAAAAGAACTGAAAAAGTACATCAGTAAAGTACTAGTACTTTTTGGCTGATTTTGATCAAAAGCTTATTTTCACGCCTGAGGTGGGCGCCTAACTTAAATATAAAATTTCAAGCTCATAGCTCAATTGTTTTATGGTTTAAATTGAACACACAGACAAATTTGGAGAAAATCGAAAAAAAAAAACTGAAAAAGCACATCAGTAAAATAATAGTACTCTTAGGCCGATTTTGTTCAAAAGCTTCGTGTCACGTACCAGGGGGGTACTTAACTTGAATATAAAATTTTAACTTCATAGCTCTTTTGGTTCTTGAGATATTTTATACATACACACACACAGACAGACCATGTCGCGAAAACCAGTTTTTTGGATTCAGGGGACCTCAAAACGTGTATATCCAACAAAATCTCGACATCGAATTTTCGACATAAATCCAATACTTTCTCTCTCTATATATATTACATAAATATAGATAAGAGAAAGTAAAAATTTGTCACTTGTCAAAAGACTAATGAATTTTGAATAAAATAGAATTTAATTCTCAACATTTCGCCACTTATTTATGCCTTGTTAGATCATACATAAAATTTCAAGAGCAAAACATGCGCAGCACTTGACAAATAGATTTACACAGAACATGTGATCAGAATGAACCCCTTTAAGGAAAACATCCCAAAAAAATTTTACTCCTCTCTAAACGCTGACTCTTTCTCTTTAATCCAGGACATAAATTTTTTTATCCATCTACAAAGACGACTAATAAAAAAATTTATGAAATTTCAAATCGAAATTTTATCATTCATTCATGGAAAACACCCTCTCTTCGTTCTATATTCTATTTATTATCTATCTATAACAAATGAAATAAAAATGAAAGCGAAATTTATTAGTCATAAAAAATAATAAAAATTAATTATCTTCCTTTTTGTTTTTTATATTGTGAAATAACGAGATGGGGGACGGGATGAGGGGGGGGTTGAGTGAAAGAGGGGTATTTAATGACACGTCCAAAGAGAAAAAGATTTTATAAATAATAATTATTCACATAAATATACAAATTTATGGTGATGTGTCTGTCTGTTTGGCCGAATAGAGGAGGAGGGAGGATTCAAGCAAATAAGGGCGCGTCAGTCCGGCATTTTTATGTTTTAATTCCGATTTCTTTTATTACTCTATCCAGGGTTGAAAAAAAAAATATTTAAAAATTGTTGTTATCTTGGTGATTATACAAAAAAAACATCTTGTTTAAAAAGAAAGTTTCGGGGATTAAATGGCAGCCATTTTTATCTCACTTTCACATATTTGTAAATAAAATATATCACACCTGAAAGTTTTGCTTTTTACTTTCTATTACCTCTATATATGTTAATATATATATAGAGAGAAAGTATTAAATTCATGTCAAAAGATCGATGTCGAGATTTTGATGGATATACACGTTTTGAAGTCGTCTGAATCCAAAAAGTGTTTTCGCAACATGGTCTGTCTGTGTGTGTGTTCAATTTTAAGCATGAAGAAATTGAGCTAGGAGGTTGAAATTTTTAATTTAAGTTAGGCACCCCCCTGAGGCGTAAAAATAAGCTTTTGATCAAAATCGGCCAAAAAGTATTAGTACTTTACAGATGTACTTTTTCAGTTTTTTTTTTTAAATTTTCTCAAAATTCTCTCTAACGATTTTGATTAAAATTCAATGTACAGTGACCGCCACAATTAAGTTTCCACCTGATAGCTTTAGCCTTAAGTAGGCCTATATGGTAAATGGTGAAATAATTTTTAATTTGAAAAGGTAAAATAAAATCATTTGTACCAGATTTTACGTTTTACCTTTTCAGTCATTAAAATTATTTCACTTTACACCATATACTATACCATATACTTAAGGCTAAAGCTATCAAGTGGGGAGTTAATTGTGGCGCACATTGTACTTCATAGGAAAAAGATAGACTAAATATATGTCAACACAGCACACAACTTTCTCTTTCTGTGCTTGTCACACCAGATTTTTAATATAAAATTTTAAAAATTAATATTTAAAAATTTGATTTGAATATATATTTTTGTAAATAAGTACATAATGCACCTTTAAATTACCGAAAGTAAGAAAAAATTCTGTGCTGTGCGACCAGTCACACCAGAGCCATCTAAGTACACTGAGCGCCACAATTAAGTCCCCACCTGATAGCTTTGGCCTTAAGTATATGGCATAGTATATGGTGTATAGTGAAATAATTTTAATGATCCAAAAGGTAAAACGCAAAATCTGGTACATATCATTTTATTTTACCTTTTAAAATTTAAAATTATTTCATCATTTACCATATACTATTTCATATACTTAACGCTAAAGCTATCAGGTGGGGACTTAATTGTGGCGCTCACTGTACGAAAATATTTGAAATTCTGGAGAAACTTGTCAATTTAGAGATCTTTTTGTAGGCAACCGTTTAGTTTACAAGTATTAAAAAAATAAAAGGTGGAAATTTTTTTCGTTACGGGGAGGCGTAATAATATAAAAGTTTGAAACGCCTTTTTAAGATAAAATCTTTCTCTGGAAATTGAAAAATTTTCTCTTTTGATAACTAACAAAGATGAAGACAAAAAAAAGGAGTAAACAAGTTGGGATTAAATATCAGTTGAGAGAGAGAGAGAGAGAGAGAGAAATAAGAGATAACGCTTTTCAAAGCTACTCTAAAGTTAACAAGCTTTTCCCAGAAATTGTTTAATAAGTTATAAGAATAATAACTTAATTTAAAGCTTGCTTTTTTTAAAATAAAAGATAAGGAAAAATTACAAATAAAAAGGGCAGAGGAAGAGAGATGATCTTTTGCTCTATATATAACTTTAAAAGGATTTCATAACTATAATTTTATTTAATTTTTAAGATATATTTCTTCTCGATGCCCAATCAGAGTTGTTAAAAAACACTTTTTTAGATTTTGACCACTGGCTTTAGTTTTATGCTATTAATATTGATATAAACACATGTATTACATACTCTTACCTATACAGTATGAGTTAATAAATATACATAGAAAAAGTGTTGCAATCATGTTACAAATTCGATGTCCAAATTTTGATGGAAATACATGTTTTGTTGCCAGGCCCTGAGTCCAAAAAATGGTATGTCTGTCTGTCGATGATAAAAAAAAAAAGATAGAAGGAAAAGAGGCCGGAGGTTGAAATTTTATATTTAAGTTAGGTATCCTTCCGCAAAGATAAACTTTTAATTAAAATTCTCTAAAGAGTACTAGTACTTTACTGATGTACTCTTATGGGTTATCGCAAACTAAATATATCCCGATATAAAAAAATCTTGCGTGACAATCACAGAGAGTGGCGTCATTACAACTTTTTCTTGGAGGGGGCAAATTTTTTTCTTGGGGGTCAAACATTTTTTTTCTTAAAATGTACTTACAAATAGGTACAGTGAGGAACAATATTAAGTCCCACCCATACGTTTTCTACTTGTGATTATTTCATTCTTTAAAAAAAAAATATATATAATTATATATTTTTTAATGGAAACTTACATGGTTCAATCCTAGAAAATTTCCAATAAAGATTTTCATTTTCTTTTATAAATAAAATGAAATAATCACATGTAGAAAACGCATGGGTGGGACTTAATATTGTCCCTCACTGTACTCAATTTTGACCAAAAGATATTTAATTTAATTAATTGATTAATTTTGTACAGTTTATATACTAGTAGATATATTTTGAAATATTTTATTTAGAATAATATAAAATTTATAAAAATCAGAGCCCTTGGGGGGGGGAGCATTTGCTCCCCCTCCCCAAATGACGCCACTGAGCACAGAAAACAACTCAGCGAATGTAGGAGAAAATTGTGTATTGTGCGGCCAGACGCACCAAATGTGTTTTTGTATCAGGATGTATTAATATTTAGTTTCCGAGTACCCTTGATATAAACTTTTTTATTAATAACCCATAACTGTGGAATTTAATTTTAAAATACTCACACACAGTGCGGAATTAAAAATTAAATTATTATAATTTAATTACGTCGCTGAATATAAGATTGTTTGTAATAGGAAGAGGTTTGCAGCCAAATGAAAAGAGCCTCTATTATTATTAAATAAACGTCCGGATTAAAGAGTTTATTTAATAATAGAGGCTCTTTTCATTTGGCTGCAAACCTCTTCCTATTACAAACAATTAAAAATTAAATGGTCACTCAATAAAAACCACTGGATTGAAAACCACCCTGGTTTTAACCGAACAAACCTGTGTCTAATATATTATATTATTAATAGTATACGTATATTTCAAAAAACTGTTGACACAGAGAGAGGATGTTTATTCCACATTTCGGGTGCTAGTCACATCCACATGATTACAATACATGTTAAAGCAATCAAATGACTTCCAGTAATACTTGATAACTGGCCCTGGGGAATAGTGTGACTAGTACCCGAAAATTCGAAGAGCAGTCTGGAGCAGACTAAAATCTCATTAAAATTACAATTTTTGTAATTATTTTCTCTTATCAAGCATTGTATTTGAAGGCGCTCTATCCAGACACTGGCTAGTCTTATATGTTATTAATATCAATAAGCGAAACTGATAATTAGATATATGATATTAAATCATCGTTAGTTGGAGTTTCCATTTTGTCTAGGGAGAGGAAACCTATCAAACAAAACAATAAATCAGATAGAGAGTCCTCTGAATATCAGATTATATCTCAATATATATCCTATATGAATAGACGGATCAATTATCCAGATTAGGGAGAGAGCGTCAATCGCTTTTTGAGAATAAAGCCATCTATAGAGCTCTAACTAAATCTGGATTGAGGCACAAATAGGAAACAGTCAATACAGTTAAAAGTTAAAGCTTTCAGTTCTTATTATTAAATAAAAATTCTTGGTTTTGGGTAAACTGTGCTTTATTTGAATAAAAAACAACATTTAAAGCCTAAATTATTTTTTCTTCCTTCTCCACAAATCAGATCTTTTATAAATCGTATGATTTATTGTTATAAGTATTTTATAATTCATGATATCATGAATTATACTCGTAACAATCATATTTAGACTTTATACATGTACTAGCTGTGCAATTAAAAAGCTACACGCAAATACGCAGACGGAAATTAATATTTTTACTTTCTCTTACCCTATATATGAAATATATAGAGAGAAAGTATTGGATTCATGTCAAAAATTCGATGTCGAGATTTTAATGGATCTTCACGTTTTATTGTTCATTTCTTGAATCCTTATATAAAGATAATTACCTATCAGGTCTATTCTCTACGCAAAAACGTTAATTTTTAACATCTGAAATCAGCGTTTATTCATTTTAACACCTCCTTGCTGTTTGATTGCCTTAAATTTCTATTCTGTCAAAGATTTTAACCCCAAAGCGTATATACACAGACGGAAACTAATATTTTTACTTTCTCTTACTCTAGATATTTCAAATATAGTGAGAAAGTATTGAATTCATGTCAAAAATTCGATGTCGAGATTTTGATAGAAATACATGTTTTGAGGTTCTCTAAATAAGAAAAAGTGGTTCCCGCAATTTAATCTCTCTGTGTGAACATTTAAGGCATGAAATACCAGTAGAAAGAAATTTTTGTAAAATATTTTCCCGTCAGACAGCGTCTTAATTGTTTATTCGAGAATATAAATTTGAAAATTATTTTTAATTTGCTTAGACAACCTTGAATTGAGAGTGCAATGTATGAATGAAGTTGTCAACAACGACGAATGATGAGTTGTGCTTAGGAATAAATTACTTCTCAAATAATCCTTTGTCAAAAATAATAAAACCTCTTGGCTCTGTAAATCAGGAACGCATGGCCCATCGCCTTTGAACTTTGAGAATTTTCAAAAATTTCCTAAAACTAAGCATTCTTTTTGTTTTCGTCCACAAATTTCACATTCGAAATAACTAGAAATTTATTATTTATAATCTTTAATTGCTTAAAATAGTAGTAATCGTAGTGATATATAATAAATTAATACATAAAAAAGAAAAGATAGATTTTTAATAACCCATATCTAGCATTTGATATTTAACATGTCAAAACGGTCATTCAAGTATCTTTAAATTCTTGCTCGCACAGTGGTGGAGCCTCTTGTGCTAAGGGTCTAAATAATATCTTGTTGACTAATTAGGATAAAATCAAGTCATGCGCCTTGAATTCTGATTCTCAAGTGAGATAGATTAGATTGTTTCATCTGTCAAAGTTCCTCTGCATAATCTCTTCATATTTCTTTTTCATTTCATAATTATTTGTTAATTATATTTTTCAGTTCGATTATATAAAATTTTATTTATTATTTATTATTTTATTTAACAAATGTGTGAATATGTTTAGTCAAATCCGAATTGAATATTAATATTTTATTCAAATAAATAGATCTCGAAAATTATAAAAAATAATAATCAAAAATATTTTATAATTATGAGTTGTGTTTCTCTCTATATACTATATTCCTCTATCTTTAGTAAATTTATATACTTGAAATTTTTGATGGTAGGCTAGCCGAAATGACGTAATTGTCAAGGCCTGGGTGGGGGAAAAAAATATATATATACTTGAAATAATAATAATAATTGAAAAAGCTCTTCAAAGCTCTATGCTCTATTTCAAGCATATCATTAAAGATACAAAAATAAATTTATTATCGAGTAAATTGTGTAAAATTTGAATAATACTAGAAATTTCATAATTTCATAATTATTCATAACAATTACTATCCTGACAAAGGTCGTGTTTAAAACGTTGTTGGAATTTTATTTGATTTCTTGGCTGCTCAATCTCCGAATACACAGTTTACATTGGATTTAAATTTGTATACTGAAATGGGCTCAGCAGCCGAAATTACTTTTTCAAATAAATAAATTCAAATTTCAAATCTATAAATTATTTTTTGATAAATTAATTTAATAAGAAGGAGGTATATAGCTGAGTGTTGGTAATAGAATAGGAAGAATAAATGAGCAAGCAGCTAGTTATATTTCAATTTATTAACAAACCAGGGCCGAGACAGGCCATATTTTCGATTTTGATTGTACACAGATTCTGGCCTTTGAGTCTAATAGATTTAAACGTGAAATTTTGGAGAATATTTATATTTCTGTTAACAATACAGTAAATTTTTTTTTTTTTTTTTATAAAAAAAAAACATTCACACTTTTTCTCAATCACACTCACACTCACACACACATTCACACAGTCTTTTCGGCAACTTAGGCCATATAAGACTTTGACGATAACCGTTGTAATTAATATATCAATTTGGGGTTCAGGCATTTCTATTTAAGCCATCTGGTATCCAAATGGCTTAAATAAAATCATCGGACTGCCTGGGTCCGAACCCGCGACGTTTGGTATAGGAGGTAGGCACGCTACCTACTACGCCAGACCCGGGGCACAGTAAATTTTAAAAAAGATTTTAATGCAACAATAAGGCTTTATAAAGGTGTTTTATAATATCATTGTTATTTCCGTTAAGACGAGTTGAATGATTATTTTTATAAAAATAGGAATGTCTATATTAACTCTTTTTAAATATTCCTTTTAATCATATATTAAGATAACAGTATTTATCTATAATTTAAATATATAAATAACCTTCTTTTAAAAGGAAGAGAAATGTAATAAAAATATCACTCACTCTCTGCCCATGGTATGATAATAATTAAAATTTGAGGCATGATTATGATCAATTTACGTATAATTGTGAATGCCCAATATAACTTGGCGAGGATTGTATGTATTTTCAGACATTAACCTGGGTAATTATAAATATGATAACAAAAAAAAAAAAAAAAAAAAAATTATCTAATTGATTGTATCTATCTCTTAAATGTTCTTTTTCATCATTTGTAGCCCTGAAGATGGTCCCATACGTGACCGAAACGTCGGCCCTGGTTTGTTAATAAATTGAAATATAACTAGCTGCTTGCTCATTTATTCTTCCTATTCTATAATTTAATAAGAAAGAATTATAAAAATATTTTTGATTATTATTTTTTATAAGTTTTTCAAGTGGGAAAAAAAAATACTTGACAATGAAATAAAGGTCAACAAAAAATAATATGGTTCAAAAAACTAAAGACTAAAAAAGTCTTTTCGGCATCTAAGGCCATATAGACGATACTTATAATTAATTAATGATACATATTTGGAACATGTTTCAGGAATATTTATTTATTAGCCTGGGCCGAACCCACTCCCCTTGACTTTTAGACTATCAATATTGACTGTTGTCACCATCTCTAACCTCTCAACCATGAGGATGAGGTTGTTTGATTTGCTTTTATAATAAAACACTTTTATTTATCATTTTTTCTTAATATATTTCTGTGATATACAGTAAGTATATCGCAATAAAAAAAATATTCACCCTCTATAATAGTGCGGGAAACAGTTTAATTAATAGGAAAGGAATAAAATAGACAAGTCAGAGATAGTTGGGAAATTGAAATCTCTTTTCTTAAGATAGGGAGGACATGAAATATTTGTTTGGATAAAAGCAACCCACTTAGATAAACGAACGCCCTTTTGCCTCCCATGAGAGGGATATAATTAAACCAAGTCAGTAGACGATATCGGTCGGTAAAAGGATTCCCTCGAGGAATGAGTTTATTCAAAGAAGATCGCATAAGAGAAAGAGAAAGAGAGAGACATTTCTTGAAGACATAGACAGAAAGAAGGGAGTCTAATTATTTAAGACCTTATTATGTATTATTTCTAAATTCTAAATTATCAAAGGTGAAAGAGCCAGCGACCTTTAAAATACAACGCACATAGATAATCAAAAATCATAATCATAGAATGAAGATTTGTCTAACATAGGGCATAGGCAGGCTGTTTTTTACTTTCTCTTACCTCTATATATGTTAAAATATAAAGAGAAAGTATTGGATTCGTGTCAAAAATTCGATGTCGAGATTTTGAGGGATATACACGTTTTGTGTTGTTTTCGCAACATGGTCGGCATGTGTGTGTGTCTGTGGGTCTGTCTGTATCCAATTTAGAGCATGAAGGAATTGAGCTAGGAGGTTGAAATTTTATATTTAAGTTAGGCACCTCCCTGGTGCGAGAAAATAAGCTTTTGAACAAAATCGGCCAAAGAGTACTATTACTTTACTGATGTACTTTTTCAGTTTTTTTTTTCGATTTTTTCAAAATTCGCTCAATTAATTTTGATTAAAATTCAAAAATCAATTATTTTTTAGATGTTCTTTCAATTGTATATTCTTATTTTGCTCTCAAAATTGTTTGAAGCAAACTTTACTTTTGTACTTCATAGGAAAGATAGGATAATGGGTGGGCAACAAAATATAAATTTTTCCCATGTTTATACATTTTACTTCCTCTTACCTCTATATATGTTATTATACATAGAGAGAAAGTATTGGATTTGGATGGAAAATACATCAGTAAAGTACATGTACTTTATTATTAGGGGGAAAAATAAGTTGCCGAAAAGAATGTGTGAATGTGTGTATGAGTGTGATGATTTATTTAAAAACCAACTATCAAATTAGTTCAGCATTCTTGCAATAGATGGCAGGCTAGTCTAACAGACCATATAGTATTAGCCTATATCTGGCCTATATTTATATATTTTTACTTTCTCTTACCTCTATATATGTTAATATATAGAGAGAGAAAGTATTGGATTCATGTCAAAAGTTCGGTGTCGAGATTTTGATGGAAATACACGTACACACATACCCCTGAATCAAAAAAAGTGGTTTTCTCAACATGGTCTGTCTGTGAACATAATATCTCAAGAACAAAAAGAGCTAAGAGATTGAAATATTATATTTAAGTTAGATACCCCCTGGGACGTGAAGCTTTTGCACAAAATCGCCCAAAGAGTACTAGTACTTTACTGATGTAATTTTTCAGTTTTTTTCGATTTTCTCAAAATTCGATTTTGATTAAAATTCAAAAATCAATAAGTTTTTTAGATGCTCTTTATTATTTATTTATTTTGTTCTCAAAATTTTTGAAGACCAATTTACTCTTGTAGGCCTACTTCTTAGGAAACAGGAGAAATGGTTGCCATCATGGGCGTCCGCAGGGGGGCAACCAGGCACTTGCCCCCCCCCCCCCCTGGAATTAAAATGATACAAAAAAATGTATAAAACAAAAAAAATGCTAAAAAACCTTTCTCATTATACATCCACCTTGCCGCGGTGAGAAAGCTTTAAATACTAAGAGATGTATAACATTATTAATATCAAAGTAAGTTTTTTTAACTTATCTGGAAGTGACTTGCCCCCCCTGCAAAAAATTCTGCCGACGCCCTTGGTTGCCATGGTAACAAAATAGAAACACAAAAAATCTGGTGGGACAAGCACCTTCAGTAATCGAAAGTTGTGTGCTGTGCGACCAGCCACACCAGATATATTTTTTTTTTTAATGCCAAATAAAAATAACGAATATATGAATTTTTTTAAATAATTGGCAAAAATTTAAGAGAGGATAAATAAAAAGATTTTTCCGTCTTTTATTTAATTAACATTCAAATTAGATTTCAAAAAAAACAGGAGAGAGAGAGAGAGAGAAGGGTAATAAAATTTCCTGTGATATATTATTTTAATTAAAATAAACAAAAAGGTAGAGAGAGAGGTAGATTAATTGAAATCACCCTCTTCTTTTTAGTGAGTTTATTCTTTATTGGTTGCCGGCATTGGATGGATGGATGGATGGGGGATATTTTATTTTTTTTTTTTGAAAGTAAAAGCAACATATGTGTGTGTGTGTGTCTTAAAAAGGGTTTGGTATTTTATAACAACAACAAGGAGTGGATTCTATCGTATATGCAATGCAACCCGTTGCGTTACATGTTGGTGGTGGTTGCAAGGATTTTATCGCTCTCTCTCTCGGTGAAAGAGAGAGAGTGAAACTAGCATTAGCAAATTAAACGGGTGGGGTGAATTGATCATTCCGTTGAGAGATAGAGAGAGAGAGAGAGACGCTTTTGACAAGGATATCGCTTGCGAACGTTATAAAATTCCGCTTCACTTTTACGAGCCTAAAGCCTCGTTTCGGCCACAATAACAATACCATCCACCCTCTCTTTTACGCCCTTAACCTCCACAGTCACACAGACGGTATTTTGCCCTTACTCAAGGGAGTCTGTCTCTTTTCGTTGCAAGGTAAACTAGTTTTTTTGAAATTGAATTAATTTCAAGTTGTTTGTCAAGAGATTTAAAAGAAAAAAAAAATTAGGGGTGTTTGAAGTGAAACTTGTTAACAGGCACGCATGCGTGTTAATTGAAACTCTTTTTGTCCAATGCTAACTAGAAAGGAAATAACTAGTACCCCTGAATGCTAGGCAACCAATAATACAGATAAGACTTTAAATGAGTATTCTACAGGATAATCAGCAATCAAATTAAAAATTTGGAGAAATTAATTCAAAATTAAACAGTATCTTGTCGAAAAAGGAGGAAATATTCGATTTCAAGAATTGAAATCAGTAAAAGTAAAATATCGGAGGTAGGCCTATACCCTTTGAATATATTTTTTAAATTTTTCTTTGAAAAATTAGGTGTTGTTTTTCTCCACCTCTTTTTTACAACTCTTTTTTGACTTCAAAAAATTTTTTTTTCTCTTACCTATATTGAAATATAAAAGAGAAATATTGTTTTTTTTTTTTTTTACTAGTAGTTTGTTTTCATAAATAAACATTTCAAACATTTTCATTGAAACAATATATGACAGGTGTGGCCAAACTTTGATCCATTAGGGCGACTTATGCTTAAAAATGAGGTTTTTCGAGAAAAAACTAAATTTTAGCGTTAATTACTGGGGATTTTTTTATTTATTCTATTAGAGGTTATCTTTCTCACCAAATGACATCTCATTTAGTCAGATCTGATTGCCGTTCGGAATCTCAGGGTTTAAAATTTCGAAAAACGAAATCCCCCGAGTGCTCTCATCGGTAAAATGACTCATATCAAAAAAGAAAAAACACCCCGGGGTATTGAACCACTCTTTCTAAAACTATATTTAGATTTAATTAGCTTTTATGGTCAAGTCGCTATGCGTTGCACAAGTAGGGCTATTTTTCGATATTTTTTCCCTAAAAATGAGGTTTTTCGAGAAAAAACTAAT
Source organism: Euborellia annulipes (assembly GCA_023213315.1). Classification (NCBI taxonomy): domain Eukaryota; kingdom Metazoa; phylum Arthropoda; class Insecta; order Dermaptera; family Anisolabididae; genus Euborellia; species Euborellia annulipes. Next base: position 25,496 of record JAKCPI010029957.1, on the reverse strand, counting down.
TTTGACTTAATTACTCGGGATTTTTTTATTTATTCTCTTAGAGGTTTTCTTTCCCACCAAATGACATCCCATTTAGTCTGATCGGATTAGTCGTTTGAATCTACAGGGGTTTAAAATCTCAAATTAGAATTTACCACGCGTAAAATAAAATGATAGGAAAAAAATAAATGTGAAATCTTTAGCTGGAAACTCATTCTTTCTAACCGATATTCCCCATAATTATACCTCTTAAGACAGAGGAGTTATTCAACGATAAACTTTTTCTTCATACCCTCTAACATATTTTAAGTTTCACCAAAAATTTGAATTGAAATTTATTTATTATTTGAATAAAAATTTATAGTCCTTTTTTGACCATTTATTTGTAAGTTTTAAAGAAGACGATTCCCATTGAAGTTTTATATAGAATTAAAATGCGGCAGCTTCTTATTCGTAGCACAGTTGTGCGGTGTTTTCAATAAAGTAAAGTAGATAAATGTATTTATTTTATTTTTATTATTTCAAATATTGCCCAACTGAAATGCATTTTATCACAGTTTCGAATATTTACAATTCATCATCAGGACCTAAAATTATAAAATTATTACATTCTACTTTATTTTTATAGCCTTTTATTTATATATACTTAATTAGCATTTATTTATACACAAGAACTATGTTGTTATCATTTAATAGGAATTTATATCAATTTGTGATGGCCTCAATAAAAAAAAAAACTATTTTTTAAAAATTATAATAATATAATGTAATGATCTTATAATTTTAGGCATGATGATGAATTGTAAAGATTCGAAACTGTAATACAATACATTTCAGTAGGCTAATATTTGAAATAATAAAAATATAATAAATATCTACTTTATTTTATTGAAAACACCGAACACGAGTCACGGGCTATATAGTCTACTTACTGTATTTGATTACAGTAATTATATTTATAGAATAATAATAGTGAGATTTAATTTAATTTTTTTTTAATGCATATACTCTGAAACTACTTGACGGATTTTCGTCGTTTTTTTTTCTTCAAACTATAGAGCAGGGGTTCCCAAACTTGTTAAGTTCCCGGCGCCCTTAATATATCAGAATTTTTCCGCGGCGCCCCATGTCAAATCTCAGAGCAAACCTTATGTTACTAGATAGTTATTCTTTATTTTGAATTCAGATACGCATTGATATAACTATACCTCTTCTGTTTGCAATTTTATTTAATAAATAATTAAAACTCCTGGCTTAAATTTTTCGAATACTATTTTTTTGCAATATTCAAAAAATCTTTACGGCGTCCCAAGAGAACGATCGCGGCGCTCTGGGTCGCAGCGGCGCACAGTTTGGGAACCCCCTGGTATAGAGAATTTTACAAAGATATTTTTAGATTTAAAAAAACTCATCTTATGATGTCTAGAAATAAAAGTTTAGTTATTCTAGAAAAATTATTCTAAATAAAATAACATAATTAGGCGCTGGCTTAAAGTATTAATATATATCCAAAAAGTAAAAATGGGTAAAAGGGAAAACATTCATTAAGAAATAATTAGAGTGAGGGCTTGTGCACTAAGGGTAGAATAAATAATTTCTCTGCAAGCTACTAGGAAGTTTATTTTTCTTTGGGATACTTTCGTTTGATATCTACTGACTTTCTCTCCAGTTTTTAATCCAATCATAGATTGATTTATTACGTTCGTTACTCCCTTCTCAATCGACACCTAACTTGCAATAAGAAGTTCCATTTCAAAAGTGAATTTTTTTTCTTCTTAAATTGACATTTAGAATTGATTTTCTCTCTACAAAAGAATATTTCTCCCCCCTCTCTGTAAGTAATAGGGGAAAGAAACATTCCAATATTAATAAATAAATAAACGGATGGTCTATTTTATCATGTATTAAATAAAAGAAGAAAATCTTTTTATTTTTTAAGAAAGAATCCTCTCTATCCTCTCAAATCTTCTCATATCTTTTGAGCTTTTAATGGAGAATGCTATATAATATAATATTTTAGAATATATTCTAAAGTGGAAGAGACACGTCCTTAATATGATTTCGCTTGGAAATTGTCCTCTTCCACCTCCCTCTTATACATATACGTATTATTTGAGAGAACAGAAAGAAAAGTAGATGGAGAGGGGAGGGGGGGGGGAGGGATAAGGGAAAGGAAAGGGAGAGCTAATATAAAATGTCTTTACTTATTTTTTAGATGAGAACGAAGTTAGAAAGTCAATTTCTCAATATTCTTTACTTTTTTTTTATTTTATATAAAAATAAATGAAACATGACTTAAATCACTGGCAAAGAAGGAAATTAATTATAAGTAACCGCGCACCTGCCTTCGGCCAAGGGATGCTTCTGGGCTATAGGAAATTTACAAATATTACAATAATTACATAAAACAGCTAAAAATCTTTAAATCTTTAGGCCTATATAATTAATAATTTTAATAGTGTAGTGTCTGTCTGTCTGTCCGTCACGCTCAACTTCTCGTTGAAATGAAATAAAATTAAAGAGGACTTTATGGAGAGTCCTGAAAACTACTCGGACCCCAAATTGAAGGCGTAAAATCTTGAAAATTCAAAATCGTACCCATTAGAATAAATGGACGAGCCTAAGGCTGGTGACCCGGCTAGTAATTTTTAACTTAACAATGGAAAGTGTTTTAAAAGATTTTAAAACGTCAAAAATACAATTGTTTTTTACCTTCTCTTACCTATATACAGTATATGGTAATATATATAGAGAGAAAGTATTGGATTCATGTCAAAAATTCGATGTCGAGATTTTGATGGATATACACGTTTTGAGGTTCACTGAATCAAAAAAAGAGGCTTTCTCGACATGGTCTGTCTCTGTGTGTGTGTATGTCTGTATGTGTGTGTCTGTCTGTATGTCTGTCTGTCTGTCTGTTTGGGTTCAATTAAAAGGAATTGAGCTAGGAGGTTGAAATTTTATATTCAAGTTAGGCACCCCCCTAGGGCTTGAAAATAATCTTTTAATCAAAATCGGCCAAAAAGTACTAGTACATTACTGATGAAGTTTTTCAGTTTTTTTCTATTTTCTCAAAATTCGCTCCAACGATTTTTTTTTTTTAAATTCAAAAATCAATTATTTTTTAGATGCTCTTTAAAATGTGTATTCTCGTTTTGCCCTCAAAATTGTTTGAAGCACACTTTACTCTTGTACTTTTTTTTTTTTCTCACCTTTTCTCTCACCCCCTCCCCCCCACCTTTTCCCTTCCTCTTAACCGTGACTTTCTTTCTTTCATCTACCATACCCCCACCCCACTCCCCACTCTTGTACTTCATAGGAAAGATAAGAGAAATGGTTGCTATGGTAACAAAATATAAATATTTTCCAAGTTTATAAATTTTACATTTTGAATTCTAATATAGTGGCGGAAAAACTAAATATATGTAGACACGAAAAATCTGGTGTGACAAGCCCAGAACACAACTTTTGATTACGGAAGGTAAGAGAAAGTTGTGTGCTGTGCGACCAGTCACACCAGATTTTTTATAAAAATACTAGGTAATTAAATATGTTTTAATCTGTTCTCGAAACTTTAAAATGAATTTTAATAAATTTATTTGGTTAAACTTCCTTCTAGTAAATAAATCCGTGTGACGTAATAGAGCTGTTGTTTTTTTTTTTTTATTTTGTTCGTCCTAATTTCAAAGTTTTCTCTCTTCTTTTTAACTCGTTATCTCTTTTTCTCTTTCTGGCAACGAACGAAAGCCTCATCTAATCCCCTTGAGATGGACTCTAGAGTTGGAATGGCCTCTAATGCCTTCTTAGGAATATTCCCCCCCCCCCACTCCCTTCTCTCTCTCTCTTATAGAGTATAAAAGCGCAAGTTTACATTTTAAATGGCACTTGTAAACGGAAAAGGGAGAAGGAAATTGCTATTCTGTCCCTAAACAATTGGCATATTATCAAAATTTTATTAATATCATTGGATTTGGAGGGAAAATTACGTTTTTGATACGTGTAACGGATTAATTTATAAAATTGAGGTAAATGTTACTCGAAAAATTTTGAAAAAAAAAAAGAATGATTTTTATTTCTTGTTGATTTCTTCTTTGAAATGAAGGAAAGTTTTATTAATGATTTCTGTATGATTTATTTTATAAAGTAATATTATAAAAATTATTCATCTAAAACTCAACTCCTTGTTAACAATGTAATTTCACAAGCAATAAAACTTTATTCTATTATTATTATAATTTATAAAATTAGGCAAGTTCAATTAATTGAAGGGAGTTTATTTGACGTCAATGCATGCTTATTTTTTAAGTAAAATTAATAACCAGCATTTATATTGTCCTTTAATTACTTTTTTGCCGTTAACATTTAAGTGATTTTCACAAATAAATGATTTTTTGAGAGGTATAGAGCTATAGATTAGTTAAACATATGTTAGTGAATGTTATTATTAGGGACGTCAATTGATAAAATCATCTGGTGTGACTGGTCGCACAGCACACAACTCTTATCTTTGGTAAGAGAAAGTTGTGTTCTGTGCTTGTCACACCAGATTTTTTGTGTCGACATATATGTTTAGTTTCCAACTACATGGGAAAATATTTAGATTTTGTTACCATGGCAACCATTTCTCCTATCAATCCTAGTCAGTACAAGAATACAGTGTGCTTTAAAAGATTTCAATAACAAAATGAGAATATACATTTTAAAAAGCATCTAAAAAATTATTGTTTTATGAATTTTAATCAAAACCGTTAGAGCGAATTTTGAAACAATTGGAAAAAACTGAAAAGTACTTCAGTAAAGTACTAGTACTTTTTGGCCGATTTTGATCAAAAACATATTTTCACGCCTCAAGTATCTAGCTTAAATATAAAAATTTCAACCTCGTAGTTCATTTCCTTCATGCTTAAATATGTCCAGACACATAGTCAGTCAGACCATTCAAGAGACCTCAAAACATGTATGGATTTTTGCCATGAATCCAATATTTTCTCTCTATATATAACATATATAGCTAAAAGAAAGTAAAAAATGCGATTTTTGAATTTTGAGGCACATCTAAACTACATCTTTCCCGATTGTAATGAAAATTATTATTTCTACGTTGATCAATCATTCGCCTATTTTTAATAATTAAAAAAAAAATTTTGTTAAAATTTAAATTATATTAAAAGAGAGGAGAGGGAATGGCTTTGGGTATAAAAATATCTCTTGAGATAGTCCAGAGCCAAATTTATTTTTCCTGGAGAGCCAAGCAGACACTCCCTACTCGTTGCAGCTGATTCAGAATTCTCAGAAGAATTCTCTTCAGCAAGCAGGAAGATGATGGGTGTGGTCTTCGTCCTTTTGGCCTTACTTATATAATAATAATATACGCTATTCTACCTGGAATTTCAAAAGGCGTAAAAGATTATATAATAATCATTCGGACATTCTTTTAATAGCAACGCAAAAAATGAGAACTTGGTATTTATAATATGGAAATTTTCTATTCAATGGAAAGGGCTTGGCTCCGCTATTCCTTAAGGGTCAAAGCTTAGATTTTTCTTATATACACAATTATTTTTTTGATTTTCCTTCCATACAAATTGGCTACCAATCATTTAAAATAAATAAATAGGGATAGGTTCTAAATGGTCTTAGATGCCAGAAAAGACTTTAAAACAAATAAAAAAAACGAAACGTCATCATAAATTCCTCACAGAAGAAGACATCACCAACCATCTTTATTTATTCCTCATTTTATTTACTTTTAAAGTGAAACTTTTATTACATCGTCTCAAATTTTTTCGCCCATCTATCAGCATGTCGTCACCCGTGACGTCACACCAGGTTTCTTTACTAACATAAGCTACAAGAGTGCGCTACTGTCGCTTTATTGTTTATATTATACAAGTGGAAAAGTCCGCCATAGGCGGCTGCGCCCCCTGGACCCCCTTGCTCGCCATCGGCGAACAAATGCATCAAATTTATTCTTGCTCCCTGTTTGAAAATTTTGTACGCTGAAGACGAGTAAAAAGCAAAATTTTAATAAAGTTTTAAATTTCTCTCTCTGACTCATACCTCAAGACGCCGCCCGCCAGTTTATTATAGGCTAAGATTAAAAACGCGATTTTAATACCGTAAATCGAATAATTTTCCAAAAAAAAAGTTTCACAAATCTTTTTTTTATAAAACTTAAAAATTCTAATATACTTTCTTTCTAAGTAGATATTATCATAACCTCGCGTAACCTTAAAATACTTTATTTTTTTTACGACATCTCACCCCTCAAAGACAATATTTTCACCCCAAAACACTTAATTAGACTGCAAAGGAAACGGTCTAGGTGATGATGATGATGATGATGATTCTCAGAAGCATGAATGAATGATCCTTGCATAATTAACGCTGATTGGCCTTGCGTCACGTGACGACACCAACCCTTGAATTATTCATTGCTGATTGGTTTAATGGATTGAAGGGATCAGAGGATTGTCCATCTGTATGAGGGATTCTCAGTTCACAGACAGACTAAAGTAAATCTTCCGAGTCAGTCAGTCTCTCTATTCAGATTTGAATATTTCATTAAAATTTAATTAATATTATTCAATAAACAATTCAAGAGCTAATGTAAATCGATTTGAGAACTATTTATGTATTTAAATAATTAAGAGCATCTGTATAAACCTTTCAGATCTCTTGAAGACTGAAAAGACAAATTATATTCTAGCAAAGTTTTTTTTTTTTTTCTCTTTTTATCTTTCTGGCAGCAATGGCCATTAACTATATACAAATACATTTTGCTAGGAAAATTGATTTACCATTGGCCTCCGGCCGGCGTTCAACAGTCTTGTTCATTTGGGCCACCCATTGAGGTTAGGCTCTTCTTGACCTGGCTTATAAATAAATATTTCGAAGGCTAATGTTCTTTTTCCTGGCTAGGCTTGATGGAAATTAATAAAAAGTGTTTTTGCCATTTTTATTGCACTTTATTACTATTATTTTTGTCTTTTTAGGCATCTTAGGCCATTTAGACATTAGTAACTTATTTAATTTACAAAATTCAAACAGAGGGGGGAGGGAGGACATTTGCTTCCCCCCCCATCCAAGGGCTCTGATTTTTTAAAATTTTATATTATTCTAAATAAAATATTTCAAAATATATCTACGAGTTTATAACCTATAAATTAAATACAATTTGGCCAAATTTATGCTCAGGGGCCCACATTTTGTGGGTGGCGACCACGAGCAATCCGAGCTGGGACTGGCAGTCCTTCCGTTCTTTACATGTCTGTCCCTTCCTTCAATATTTTCAACAACATTTGGCCAAATTTGAGATACCTAATTGTAAGAAAATTTTAAGAAAAAACAAGTTTGCTCTCCCCTCCCCCTACCTTCGGTAATCGAAGATTGTGTTCTGTGCTTGTCACACCAGATTTTTTGTGTCGATATACTAGGAATATTTATTTTGCGCCGATATATTAGAATTCAAGATATACCCTAGTAAAATTGATAAATATCGGAGAATATTTATATTTAGTTATCATGGATGTTACCATTTCTCCTATCTTTCCTATGAAGTATATGAGTATAGTATGCTTCAAACAATTTTGAGAGGAAAATGAGAATATACATTTAAAAGAGAATCTAAAAAATATTTAATTTTTAAATTTTAATCAAAATCTTTAGAGGGAATTTTGAGAAAATCAAAAAAACTGAAAAAGTACATCAGTAAAGTACTAGTACTTTTTGGCTGATTTTGATTAAAAGCATTTTAACGCCTCAGGTGGGTGTGCCTAACTTAAATATAAAATTTTAACCTCGTAGCTCAATTCCTTCATGCTCTAAATTATAAACAGACACACAGACAGACCATGTAGCTAGAACCACTTTTTTGGATTCAGGGGACCTCAAAACGTGTATATCCATCAAAATCTCGACATCGAATTTTTGACATGAATCCAATACTTTATCTCTCTATATATTAACATATATAGAGGTAAGAGAAAGTAAAGGACAACCAAATTGCAAAGCCTTCCTCAGGAAGAACCTATAGGTAGAGGAATTTTATATATAAAATTACATTTGATTAAGAGAAGGGAAAGTTTTGTATCTTGGCTGCCTATTTTTTTTTTTTTTTTGTTTGTTTAACGGAAATATTTTTACTTTCTCTTACCTATGTATATATGTAATATATATATAGAGAGAAAGTATTGGATTCATGTCAAAAATTCGATGTCGAGATTTTGATGGATCTTCACGTTTTGAGGTCCCCTGAATCCAAAAAAGTGGTTTTCGCGACATGGTCTGTCTGTGTGTGTGTGTGTGTGTGTGTGTGTGTGTCTGTGTGTGTGTGTGTGTGTGTGTGTGTGTGTGTGTGTGTGTGTGTGTGTGTGTGTGTGTGTGTGTGTGTGTGTGTGTGTGTGTGTGTGTGTGTGTGTGTGTGTGTGTGTGTGTGTGTGTGTGTGTGTGTGTGTGTGTGTGTGTGTGTGTGTGTGTGTGTGTGTGTGTGTGTGTGTGTGTCTGTGTGTGTGTGTGTCTGTGTTCAATTTTAAGCATGAAGGAATTGAGCTACGAGGTTGAAATTTTATATTTAAGTTAAACACCCCCCGGGACCGGAAAAATAAGCTTTTAATCAAAATCGGCCAAAGAGTACTAGTACTTTACTGATGTACTTTTTCAGTTTTTTTCGATTTTCTCAAAATTTGCTCCAACGATTTTTTTTAAAATTCAAAAATCAATTATTTTTTAGATGCTCTTTAAAATGTATATTCTCATTTTGCAATTGAAATCTTCTGAAGACCACTTTACTCTTGTATTTCATAGGGAAGATAGGAGAAATGGTTGCCATGGTAACAAAATATAAATATTTTCCCATACTTGTAAATTTTACATCTGAATTCATATGTTTCGTACTGTCGGGAACTAAATATATGTCGACACAAAAAATCTGGTGTGACAAGCACAGTACACAACTTTCGATTACCGAAGAGAAAGTAAAGGACAACCAAATTGCAAAGCCTTCCTCAGGAAGAACCTATAGGTAGAGGAATTTTATATATAAAATTACATTTGATTAAGAGAAGGGAAAGTTTTGTATCTTGGCTGCCTATTTTTTTTTTTTTTTTTTTTGTTTGTTTAACGGAAATATTTTTTTCTGTTGTTTCTCCTTAATCTTTTTTTTATGCCCTACTTTCTTTCCTCCCTTTTTAAGAGTCCCATTTTCCATCATGATGACGTCATCTTTCATGACAGATGTGAGCATCTTAAATCCGTGATATTAACAACATAAGAAGAGGGATTTTGAAATCTTGCCAAATTATATATATAGCTGACATGCTTTCTTATACTTTTTTTTAAAGATAATAATATTTTATATTCACATATAAATGCGTCCATTCATACTTGATTTTCTCATTCATTATTCTTTCAAAATCCATTTATTTAAATATACGTTTGAATTATTTACTTGTTAGAATAAAAGGGATTTAAAGGTCACTTTGAGGTTTTTATAAAGAAATATACTTTGTTTAAATTCTTCTTTGCTGCTTCTGAGGTTATTTAGGGATATACATTTTCATTATATATAATATTTATTATTAATATTTGTGGCTACCATACATTTTATTAATTACATTTAAAAAATCTGATGTGACTGCTCGCACAGCACACAACTTTCTTTTACCTTCGGTAATTGAGAGTTGTGATCTGTGCTTGTCCCACCAGATTTTTTGTGTCGACATATATTTTAAAACAACATTTGAAACGGCTAAGCATTTTGGTTGATAAGCTCAAGCTCATACTTTCGAGCACATCAGACACTTGTGGCGCCGACTGTACATTATAATTGAAATTTCGTTTTATAAACAGAAAAATATTTATATTTTGTAACCATAGCTTCTATCTTTCCTATGAAGTATATGAGTAAAGTGTGCTTCAAACAATTTTGAGAGCAAAATGAGAATATACATTTGAAAGAGCATCTAAAAAATAAAAGATTTATGAATTTTAATCAAAATCACTAAGTGAATTCCGAGAAAATCGAAAAAAAACTGAAAAAGTACTGTACCTCAGTAAAGTACTAGTAATCTTTGGCCGATTTTTTCATTGAAATGTCTTCGAAATAGATGCTTAGCTTTAAGTATAAAATTTTGAGTATCGAGAAGTTGTTTCTTTTTTTTGAGTAATTTTTTTAACCCACATTTTTTAATATTTCACTTGAAATTAGTTCAATTTATTGGGAAAAGAATTTAAGTCTAGTATATCTCAGCCAAAAACATCGGAGATGCAAAAGGGGGCGCCTCGCATTATTTTTGCCCAGCGTCGAGGTGAAATCAAAAAAATGCGCCTCGCTTTTCTGATTTATATAAAAGCGAGGAAATATTTTCACTTAAATAAAACCCCTACAGAATTTTATTTGTTTCATATATCCTCGCTTTTATATAAATCAGAAAAGCGAGGCGCATTTTTTTGATTTCACCTCGACGCTGGGCAAAAATAATGCGAGGCGCCCCTTTTGCATCTCCGATGTTTTTGGCTGAGATTTCACTTCTTTTTGTGAAATATTACATTTAAATTTTATTTAATAATTTTTGTTTATTAAATATTAAGTTATCCCATGAATAGATCTTTTAATATGCATTCCAAACAGTAAAAAATAAATATATCGTTTGGCATCCATTCGAAACGATAAACATAGGATTTCACCAAATTGTATAAAATTTTAGGATTTTTATTTTTGTTATGTTGGTAGGATGTAAATACATCGTTTGGTATCCATTCAAAACGATAAACATAGGATTTCACCAAATTTTATAAAATTTTAGGTTTTTTATTTTTGATATGTGATATTTTGATATATGAGCATCTAAAAAATAATTGATTTTTGAATTTTAATCAAAATAGTTAGAGCGAATTTTGTGAAAATCGAAAAAAACTGAAAAAGTACATCAGTAAAGTACTAGTACTCTTTGGCCGATTTTGATTAAAAGCTTATTTTTCCGGTCCCGGGAGGTATTTAACTTAAATATAAAATTTCAACCTCCTAGCTCAATTCCTTCATGCTTAAAATCGAACACACACACACACACACCCACAGACAGACAGACCATGTCGCGAAAACCAGTTTTTTGGATTCAGGGGACCTCAAAACGTGAAGATCCATCAAAATCTCGACATCGAATTTTTGACATGAATTCAATACTTTCTCTCTATATATATATTACATATATACATAGGTAAGAGAAAGTAAAAAAGAAAAAAAAAAAAAAAAAAAAAAAAGGAAAAATAAGAGACTAACTTTTGACCTTCCGAAATCGGCAAAATCTCAACTTTGAGCCTCTGCCATTCTTTTTGGGGCTAGAATTTTTTTTCGAATTTGTGCTCAAAATAATCCTTATTTATTCTAGTTTAATATAAAAAAAATTTGGCTCCGATATCTTAAAAACTTTTTGAGATATTCGCCCAGAAAGAGAAAAGTTTCTCAAAAAAATTTTTTCACGTCCCTATCTTTTATTAAGGATTTAAAATCATTCTTGATAATATAGTCTAGGGACGACTCGTCCATCTAAATGCACGATTATAATATATTTATTATTTATTTATTTATATTAAATTGCTTTTGACAAAAACACCCTCTCGCTTTTTTTGCAGAGGAGTTGTTAGGGAGGACAACTGCTATTTTCACCCTCCGGGGGCTATTTCTCTATTTATTTGAACCTGCTGCTGCTACAACACGGCGTATTTATACAATGGTTATTAATGTTCCCCGTTTGTTTCCAAGCGGTTCCCTATCACTAAGCCCAAATCTTTATATGTTGATCTTTCCGAGAGAAGGTTAGTTAGCAATTAAATTGATCCAATCAAGCAGAAAGCACCGATCACTGGTACCTATTAATATTTGATCAAAACTTGATCTATGTATATAGTATATTAGTTTAAATAAAGGCCAAGTCACAAACACACCAATACAAAGGTTAGGCCTATCTCTCTTATCAGAGGTGGAAATGGATGCAAGACAGCCATGTAGATGCCTAAATTAACAAACATTCTATTACAAGCAGTAGGTCTATATAATTATCACTCAACGCAACATTTGATTAGGCCTAGATGGAATCATTTAAGAGGAAAACTTCAAATACCAAGCATCTTCAAAAAAGGTTATTTTTCTAAATTATCAAAATAGGTTTTAAATTTGGGCTACCATTTATATCTCTTATCCTAATAGAGTGATATTTATAATGGCTAGTCGCACCCTTTTTTACTCATGTGCTTTTCTCAGACATTTTTTACTTTCCCTTAGTTATACATGTATATATATATAAGGGGGCTCGCTGGTGTAGCGGGCTAGGTGTCGGATTTTACAAAGAAGATCCCTGTTTAAATCCTCGGCGTGCGGGATTTTTTCATTAAATAAAAATATTTATTTAATGTAAACACATCCTCGAGCAGGCACTGGATTGGAATATTGGATCTCACCACAATAGCATAGCCCTCAGGCAACTCTACGAGGAGAGGGAGTTGCTGTGACATCCCATCCTTTGGAAGGGACGTAAAGAAGGTTCCCTCTCAGTGATCCATTCTTCGAAAGGATTAGGCTACACGCCGGTGCTGAGGGAGTCCTTCCTCAAACTAGGACATTCTCCATAGCATAGAAGAGGCTGGATATAAAAGGAACCGGGTGGAACCAGAAATAAGGATTAGTTCACTAGCTAGAAATGAAAGTAGGAGGAGCAATTAGAGATAGGAAATGATGTAACTTCACGGGGTGCCGGTAGATGGCTACGACCAGCACCTCGGGTAAATAAACGGGGATTCCAATAGGAATTTCAAATAACAATAATAATAAATACATACATGTAGAGAGAGAGAGAGAGAGATGTTGGACCCATGTTAAAAATTCGATGCCCGGATTTTGATGGAAATACATGTTTTGAGGCCCCCTGAGTGAGTCCTGTAAAATGTTTGTCTGAACAAAATATCTCTAGAACCAAAATAGCTAGAAGGTTGAAATTTGATATACAAGTTAGGCACCTCCTGGGACTTACCAGGAATCTTTTGAATAAAATCGGCCAAAGAGTACTAGTACTTTACTGATGTAGGCCCTTTTTCCAGTTGTTTTTTTTTTCGATATAAAATAAAACAGATTTTAATTAAATTGCCTGGTCAAATTAGATTTATTTTTTTTGTGTATTTAATGAATTAAATTAATTTAGAAGAGTAAGTAGTAATTAAAATCACTGATGAGAGTGTCTCTGACAAGCAGCTGTGTTGTTGTGTTGAGGCCAAGCGGACAAGCAGCCAGGCACTAAATACTGCCCCCGCCCCGCAGGCTTTTCTAATGGGTTACAAATTATTAAAAGCCCTACAGGCAAAGGGGGATGAGAGAGAGAGACCTTTCAATTATCAATTAACTCCTTCGCATCTATCCTTTTTATCTTTATAAAAGTCAGTGTAACATGTTAATCTATGTTTATTTGTTCTATATCTATCTATGCAAATATAGGCTAAACATTTGTCACGTTCCTAAATCCCCAAAAGGGGAGACTGTAAAAATGTTTGATTATTGGAAATTTCTTCACTGATTGGGAGAATTAAACCCTAATTCTTTTTAAAAATGCCTTTGTCGTTTGTTGTAAAATTATATACAAGTGTAACATCTTTCGTTTGAAAAATCAAACAAAGCTAATGAATTGAAAATAATTTTAAAAAAATATTTAAATTTCTTTTTTTATTATTATTTTTTTAAGTCTTTTCGGGATCTTAGGCCATGCAGACTTTTAACGATACACATTTTTTAGAAACGATATATTAGGGGGTTCAAGCATATTTATTTGTGTCATTTGGTATCCTAATGATTTAAATAAATTAAGTAAAATTTTTTATTGAATTAATACAACTACTGTATGATATTATTTATTATTTTATTTATAAAACTTAAGCAATCATTTAGAAAATTCCTCGCTATGGCTAATAATATTCGCGCTCCCTAAGTCTAGTCGGCGCCTCCCTGTTTGGAAAACGCTGCTTTAATATATAGGGTGAAGAATAATAATTAAAACCAAAAACAGCTTTTAAAATTGTATTGTAGTTTTATCAGGGGCGTATATAAGGTGGGCCGGGCCCCCTCGCCCCCCCCCCCCGAAATATCCCAAATGCATATGTACCATCTATTGCAATAGTATTGAGAATAAAGCCCGGAAGTTAGGCAGCCCAAATGGCAGCTGGTCTGTCTAAGAAATATCTTTTTCAAAGCAGACAATAGGGCGATCGGCCTTTATTACCATAAAAATGTATCTTTTTAATATATTAGTGAACGTGTACCAGTTGGGCTGCCTAACTGCCGGGCTTTATTCTCAATACTATTGCAATAGATGGTACATACATAGGGATGTACAGACATTAGCGGGTCTCGGCCCCCAAAAATTTTTTCGCAAGGAGAAAAATTTTGGTTCCGCAAAAGAGAAAATGTTCCGTGGGGAGAAACATTTTTTTTCCGTCTCTAAAAAAAAGGTAAAATGATTGATTTCCACGGACGGGAAAAAATTAAAAAAAAAAAAATTTTCGCAGAAAAATTTTTTGAGTTTAAACCCCCCCCTCCCGGAAAAAATTTCTATATACGCCCCTGAGTTTTATTGAAAAATTTTAAATATACAAGTTATCAAGGGCATATTTCAGCAGAGCTTTTCAAAAGTACTTTAAGTATCCACGAATTTATTTTTTATTTCCAGTATCCAGTACGAATATTTTCTAAAAGTACTTGAAATATTCAGTATTGCACTGGAAATGACAAATTCTAGAAAACTTTGAAAGTACTCAGTACTTTTAAAATAGTCGTTACTTGTTGAAACTGAGCATATTTCATATAATACTTTAAAAAAGATACTCGGAGGGGCATTTTTTAATTCAATGGGATCAATTACCCTAAAATTTATAAATATTAAAGTTATAATATTTGCCTCAAACTTATGTATATACAAAAATGATCACAATCGGGTGTCGAACCCACGTTCATCAGATATACTTGGTATAAACAAATATGTTTTTACAATTACAATTTTATTGTTCATGACTTGAGAAGAAATTTTATTTAATTTATATTTCCCTTTGTCATAAGATTATAATTACTACCAATTACTTATCCACCTCGTAAATGATGCAAATGCAAAAGCCGCTACATTTTTATGCTCTAAAAGAATCTGAAATTTTTTCGAACTAACGAAGTTCGTTGACGAGTTGAATTTCAAAAACAAGCGAGAAAACCTTTATATACGTCTACCACTCGATCAATGATGATGACGATGATGATATTGATGCATTAATATGATGTGTGTGTGCTGTTCTCTAGAAAACCGGATTTAATCACACTCAACAAGCAACTGAACCCTTGATATGTGAGAAAACATGCAAAGAGGGGATTCGTTTGGGATTTGTAGAGAGAGTTCCTGGTTCCTAGTGAAGGACCGGGACAAAAGGGCATATAGGGATCTCTCCCTCCCTCCCTCTCTCTATCTCGAGCAAGCAAGCAAGGCCTAAGAGGCAGTGGCATTCATTCAAGTACCTGTTGGGTAGAAAAGCAATGGCCGGGCGAGTAGAAGAGTACATTTCGCTATTCCCCCCTCCCAATTTTTTTTTTTATTCAATGTACCTATTTATGGTTTTTCAATAGGCCCTCCTCCTATTTCTTCTTATTTAGGCGACGCGATTCAATTGCTTTTAGTTTTTAATGAAACCGAAGACGGAATCTTTCTTCGAAGGAAATATAAAAGAGAATTTTTAATAATTCTCAGTATTATCTGATTATTTCCAGTTCGTAAAGCATTTTAAAAATTAAGGTAGAGTAGCTTGGTGCAGAGATAGAGATCTCGCCGCCTTTGCTAGGGGTCTGGGGTTGTCTTCAATGAATTTTTTTTTTATTACATTGATTTTCCAATTAATGTATAACACTGATTACTGACAACCTTAATTCGATATTTCACATTTTTCGTGCAAAATGGTTTGCAAATGAATTTCTTGAAATTTACCAAGACAGCTTGAACAATATTGACAATATTGCAACAACATTGCCGCAATATTGCAGCTCAAACAGCAACATCGTTGCAATATTCCTGCGAGTTATAAAGAGACGGAGATAGGAATATCGCAGCAATGTTGCTGCTGTAAGGTTAGCTTGCAAAGCTAAGGAAATTTCGGCAGTCTACGTCTATTTTATTTATTTATTCACAAAGTAAAACAGTATATTGTTGAGAAAAAATCGTTTGGCTTCTAAGGGGCACATTTATTTATAAATACCCCCATTTCTAAGTAAGAGTAGGAAAGTTTTGAATATATTGAAATTATTGATATCCTGTCTTTAATTTATTTAAGGTCTCTTTTCGGCATCGGAGGCCATTTAGGCCTGGTCCTTATTTATTTCAATTGAAATAAATTTTTGTGCCATTCAGAGGCGAACCCCTGAGCCCCAGCGCAAAACACAGCTACTCTACCAGCTGTCGTGTATTGATTGTTAACATACACATATTAGATCACAAATATTTATTTATTATTTAATTTCTAAATATTAATTAAATTTACTTCCACTGACTTCTACCAACTGCTGTTAAAAAAAAACACCAAATTAATTGAATATATAAATTCCTGGAATATCATTTGAATACTTGTATACATACTCTAAATATGACAGCAATAATTCAAAAAGACATTAATTTTCAACTTCCTCTATAAATCATGTTCTTCTTAGAATGATAATTGAATTGAATACGGTATATAAAGAAATATACTATTTGAAAGAAAATTACAAGTTTCATGTTTTAACAAATTTAATGATATCTTTAATGAATGAATCGATAGCTGATATCTTGTTTATTATTGTTAGATAGTGACGTCAAAACAATCTAATTAGTTGCTTTTGATAACAATCTCTTTAAATTACGCGAATTCCTAAGAATTATTTAGGAAATTTTAGCAGGTTGTATAAAATAAAAAGATTGAAACATCCTCAGGAAAGAGTAGAATCAGATCCCTCTAGGTATTCTACCTACACACAAAAAAAGCGTAAATTAATAAATTATAAAACCATAGGTAATTGAAATTTGTGCTCTGTGCTTGTCACACCCAGATTTTTGTGTCAACATATATTTAGTTTCCGGCAATAGGGTACATTAGAATTCAAAATGTATAATATAAACAAAGAAAAATATTGATATTTTTTGACACTATTTCTCCTCTCCTTCCTTTCAAATTTAAGAGCAAAGTGTGCTTCAAAAGATTTCGAGAGCAAACTGAGAATATATAAGCTTATTTTAAAGAGCATCTTGTAGCGGTGGCAAAAATGGCTGGTGGCCTAATGCCAACAGTTCTTTTAAATAAATAAATAAATAAAGAGCATCTAAAAATTAATTGATTTATGAATTTTAATCGAAATCTTAGGATTTGAAGGAGGTTGCAGCCAGGAAATTAAATAAAAAATGTTTGTTCGCCGACTTTTCCGAAGTCAATCACGACCTTCATCAGGGCAAATATTATTAAATATACACACTTGTAGGTATTTTTATAAGCAGAGGCGCAACCAGGGCGTGGAGGGGGGTTAGGGTTTCAACCACCTCCAAAAAAGAAAAATATTCAAATTGCTCTCAATTATATTATGTACAGTACATTACAAAAATAAATGAAAAAAGCAGTCTGATTTTTTTTTGTTTGAAAAAAAAAAAGTTTCTTAAAAAAGTCTAGTGTATAAAAAATAAAACAGAAAAAGACTATAAAGAAATGGTTGCAAAGTTAATTTTTTTGTTTGTTTATATTAAAATTGAATTTCCTCTGCTCAAGCTCAAGCACGTAGAGTGGTTGAAGCCTTCAACCCCCTCCCCCCCTCCGGAAATCTACTTATGTTTAATTTTTTCAAACCCCCCAAGAGAAAATCCTTCCACTGTTTATAAATATTGCTTGATTCATTGAATCAGAAACGTCGAGCAAGATAGTTTGTAATTTTTTGTACATATTTAATATTAAAAAGAAATTGTATATTTATAAAAATAGCTAAGATCGTGTATATTCAACAATATTTATCCTGATGAAGGTCGTAATTGACCACCGAAACGTCGGCGAATAAAAAATTAATTAAATTTTTTTATTTATAGCTTCAATATCCTGATTGAATCTCCATAGCCATTAAAAAATTTAAGTTAAGAGAAAATTTTGAAAAAATCGAAAAAACTAAAAAAGTACATCAGTAAAGTAGTAGTACTTTCTGGCAGATTTTACTTAGAAGGATTAAGAAACTTGACCAAAATAGAATCCTTAGAGGCTTATTTATCTTTTCCAATATCTTCAACTAGATATTTACTATTGCATAATATTGCGTTGTTGTCAATGATGATGATGATGATGATGATCAAAAATCAGCAAAGCATGCATATTGATTATTAAAGGGAAGGCGGCACGTGAGCTTAATTAAACACTGTGAATGATCGAATTGAACGTACGTACATGGCAGGCATCCACCTCAGGGGTACACACTTGTTCCCCATATATATCTATAGATATATACATAAATCTACGCATGGCTTGCAGTTGTGTGTGCTGACTGAACGACCCTTCGCAAGTGGAGAGAGAGATGAACCCCTTTAAGGGTCTAGCTCAGCCTAAAATAGCATATTACCCATCCAAGATGCAGATCGACGTTGCATTAGCAATTGCACGCCTCACCTATCTAATGCCCCTTCTGACGTGTACTGTACGTGTAAACATTCCATATAAATATACGTATAATTGAAATTAGCTTATAAGTGTATATACAGAGTGAATTCTTTAGAAACAGAACATTTAAAGAAAAAAAATCTGGTGTGATTAACGCACTCTCTTATCTTAGCTAGATTGTGCAGATTTTTTAGTGATGAGATATATTTAGTTTCCCAGAGCACCTTAGTTCCAAACTTCACCATAGATGGCTCTGAGCTACGAACGCTTGGAAAAATCTAAATTTCCACATCAGTAAAGTGTACTTCAAACACCTTTTAGGGAAAAACTTATTAATATACTTTTTAAAGGGCATATAAAAATATTTTTGTTGTTGTTTGTAGATGGCCGTAAGGATGATCAATTTAATTATAAGGACCGGCCAAAAAAATAACTACTTTTGCGTATTATCCGTTTATTTGTAAATATTTCGATCCCAGGAGAATCATCCTCAGTACAATCAACAGATGTTTTGCAAATCGTTACTTTCTCCCATCCAATATGATAAAATAAATGCATTATAAAAATTACATTCATGGAATGCTCATAATTTTGTCATAATGCATGGGAGAAAGTAACGATTTTCAAAACGTCTGTTGATGATTCCATATCACTGGGGTCGAAATATTTACAAATAAATGGATAATACGAAAAAAGTATTTATTTTTTGGCCAACGGTCCTTATAATTAAATTGATCATATAAAAAATAGTTTATTTATGAATTTTAATTAAAAGTGTTGCAGCATATTTTTAAGAATTTAAAAAAATTAAAAAAAAAAAATACATCAGCAAATTGTACTTCAAACGATTTTCACGAAAAATTTTACTGTTATACTTTTTAAAGATCAACTAAAAAATAGTTTATTTATGAATTTTAATCAAAATCGTTAGACCAAATTTTGAGAAATTCGAAAAAACAGAAAAATTACTTTAGTAAAGGGAGTGTACAAGTATTACGTAACGCAATTTTTGAAGATTTTGACCCCCCCCCCCTCTAGACGTTACGTAACGCTTAAGTGGCCATTTTTATCTAAAAATCACAATTATGTGCATGGTAACGTTTTACGAGACCCCCTCCCCCCAAATTGCGTTGCGTAATACTTGTACGCTCCCAAAGTACTAGTACTTTTATTCAAAAACTTATTTTAACTGTATGGGAGGGTGCCTAATTTAAATATAAAATTTCAACCTTGTAGCTCATTTCCTTCATGCGTTAAATCATCTCACACAGACAGATTTGCGGGACCCACTTTTTTGAATTCAGAAGTCTTCAAAACGTGTATTTCCATAAAAATCTCGAAATCGAATTTTTGTCATGATTGAAAGCAATACTTTCTCACTATACATTACATATAAGCTTATATTATTCAACCGTCGTTATAAGCTTATAGGTAAGAAAAAGTGAAAATAAATGTTTTATTATATGCCTATTATTACCTGGACATTGTTTTAATACTTTGAAAGACAATGCAAGCTTAAAAGTGACCGTGTTCTAATTTTCCTTTAGAAGCAAAAAAAAAAAAAAAAAAAGAGGGAGAGGAGAAACAAGTGGGCCCCAGAGTGGGGAGGAAACATAAATTAAGATCGTAAATGTCTTATTGTGCTTTTGGTGCTCTTATCTTCTCTCTCCCTGTATCCAGAAGGTGACCCTTGTAGGAAACAATCCAACCGTTAACAATAGTAAAATGTGCCTGACTTACTTTCTTCTAAAACGCATGAGATAAAATTAATAATAGCTCTGGATAGCTATAAAATATATAATAATAATAATATTAAATTTTATTCATCAGGGTGAGTTTTTTTTTAATGTAAGAATTAAGTAGAAACCTCTCGCCTAAACAATAAAAAAATATATATTAGCCTATAGGCTGTTAAAAATTTTCAAGGGATATTTATAAACTTGTATATGAAGTCTGTTACACAACTGAGATTGTTTTTATATGTGGGATTTCACTGGGTTATGTGAGTAAAAACAAAGAATGTATATTATACTCGATACTCAGTCGTTTGTAACTCTTGAAGATAGATAATATCCCGAAATATATCGAGTATAATATACATTCTTTGTTTCTACTCACATAACTCAGTGAAACCCCACATATAAACACAACCTCAGTTTAAAATGTTTCACCTAAAACCTACACCGCAATCTCTAAACTCTGTTACACAATATGTTTATGAATTTAATATTCGGGTATATGAAAAGTTCCTATACTATTAGGGGAGAGGGCGGGACATTGGGACACGAGGCACATTGGGACATTCGAATTTTAGCTCTACTAAATGTGCCCATTTTATTATAGAAAATGTTTTTTTAATAAAATGGGTACTTAATGCACCCTGACGGTCAAAGAGTACAACTCAAACTTTATATTTAGTAGAGCTAAAATTCGAATGTCCCAATGTGCCTCGTGTCCCAATGTGCCGCCCTCTCCCCTATATATACGGGTATATGAAAAGTTCCTATATTTTTTAATCTGGTGTGACTGTCGCACAGCACACAATCTTCGGTAATCGAAAGTTGTGTTCTGTGCTTGTCACACCAGATTTTTTGTGTCGACATGTATTTAGTTTCCGCAGATAAATTAAAATTCAAGATGTAAAATTTATAAGAATGGGAAAATATTTATAGTTTGTTACCATGGCAACCATTTCTCCTATGTTTCCTATGAAGTACAAAAGTAAAGTGATCTTCAGAAGATTTCAATGGCAAAATGAGAATATACATTTCAAGAGTATCTAAAATTGATTTTTGAATTTTAATCAAAATCGTTGGAGCGAATTTTGAGGAAATCGAAAAAAAAACTGAAAAAATACATCAGTAAAGTACTAGTACTTTTTGGCTGATTTTAATAAAAAGTTTATTTTCACGCCTCTGGTGGGTGCCTAACTTAAATATAAAATCTCAACCTCCTAGCTCAATTCTTTCATGCTTAAAATTAAACACAGACAGTCCATGACGCGAAAACCACTTTTTTGGATTCAGGGGACCTCAAAACGTGTATATCTATCAAAATATCGACATGGAATTTTTGACTCTATATATTAACATATATGTAGGTAAGAGAAAGTAAAAATGAACTTTCATAAACCAATTTATTAAGTTTTATAAACGGAATACACTAGTTTAAAAAAATTCGTTCCTCAAGAGGTTTGAACTCGAGCTCTTGGTTTCACATTTGAATTTGTAGACGCCTTTACCACCAGATGGTAAATCTCGACTACTTACTTTGTTAAGAAAATTATACTTTTTTTTTTTTTAATTCAAGCACGAAAGTAGGCTATATGAAAAACGATTGGAAATTCTTATTTTTTGTGTATTTGAACGATTTTTACATTCGCTTAAAAAACTTTTATAATTATTATTTCTACCACACATACTTGATAAAGTTACATCTTCTTTAATTTCAATCAGAATTATTTACTTTCATCAGATTAGTAACAAAGTGTTTGATTCTTCTTTTTTTCATTAAATAATAGTTAAGCTTCTTCTTTTCAATAAACCAAACGGACCTTAAGAGAGTCCTTCAAGTCGCTAATTATCGAGAAGAGATAGAAGGATTTCATTTCGTCCAGACAGAGGAAGAATTTCGTTTGAGAAACAAAGAGCGCCAGGTACACACACACACACACACACACACACACACACACACACACACACACACACACACACACACACACACACTTTGCTAACATTTCATCATCATCAAAAGGTAGCTGAGGCCTAAACTTGGATGGGCAGTGAGTGAGCATTCAAGAGCATTAGCGCAGAAATACACAGAAGAACAATAAATGCCTCTGCTGGCGACTAATGAAGCTCTGGTTGCCATGGGCGACGCTAATAAATAAAACACTTTAATTAATAGCTAACTTCACATACGTCGTTATAAAGGCAGAGAGACTTTTGTCTTCTCTTAAAGAATTGGATTTTATTTGATAGATAATTAAATAGGGGAGATTTTTTTTTGAAAATCTCAATTAACAATTAATTAAGAATTGGTACAGTGGTAGAAACCACCTTTCGTACAATCGGCACACAAGTGACTTGTGCTCGAATGTGGAGCCTTGAGTTTAGGCAACCAAAATAGCATCGGAAAAGTAGCTTTTCCACGTTAGTTGCATTAAAAAAATCTGGTGTGACTGGCGCACAGCACACAACTTTGTCTTACCTTCTGTAATCGAAAGTTGTGTACTGTGCTTGTCACACCAGATTTTTTGTGTCGACATGTATTTAGTTTCCGACAGTATGGTTCATTCGATTTTCAAGATGTAAAATTTATAAGTATGGGAAAATATTTATATTTTGATACCATGGCAACCATTTCTCCTATCTTTTCTATGGAGTACAAGAGTAAAGTGGTCTTCAGAAGATTTCAATCACAAAATGAGAATATACATTTTATAGAGAATCTAAAAAATAATTGATTTTTGAATTTAAAAAAAAATCGTTGGAGCAAATTTTGAGAAAATCGAAAAAAACTGAAAAAGTGAATCAGTAAAGTACTAGTACTTTTTGGTCGATTTTGTTCAAAAGCTTCGTGTCACGTCCCATGGGGGTGCCTAACTTAAATATAAAATTTCAACTTCCTAGCTCTTTTCGTTCTTGAGATATTTTGTTCACAGACACACACACACACACAGACAGACCATGTCGCGAAAACCACTTTTTTGGATTCAGGGGACCTCAAAACGTGAAGATCCATCAAAATCTCGACATCGAATTTTTGACATGAATCCAATACTTTCTCTCTATATATAAATTACATATATACATAGGTAAGAGAAAGTAAAAAAGATTATTTATTTATTTTACAAATATTGGCTTGGATGACTAAGCTCAAGGGTCTACCAAATCAGGGAATTTTGGCGGCGACTGTGCCAGGTGGTCGTTTTCTGTTTCTGTTTGTTGTTGCTGATGAAGATATTATTAAATTACTTCTAAATTACTTTAAATATCGTAAATATCGGAAAAAGACTTTAATTAAATAAAAAAAAAACACAGTTATTAAAATTCTAGAACACTAATGTTCCGAGTTTTTCTTAAAAAGCTTGACAAGCAAAATTTATTGGAAAACAATTCGACGTTTCGGCTAATTATTCCGACTTCAGGACATGTTTAATTTGAGGATGTTGGTCTGGTGAACAATTTCTTTTACAAAATGTTTTTTCTCAGTCTGTTTTTACTAGTTTTTAGGTCAAAGTTAAAAAATTTGCTAGAAATTTGTTAACCTTGACCTAAAAACTAGTCAAAAACAGACTGAGAAAAAAACATCGTTTTGTAAAAGAAATTCAGGACATGTGTTTGTTTGTTTGCCTCGAGCTTTGACGGATTCTTGACAGCTTCTAACATAGGTGCAAACATTCGTCAGTCGACTTCTGGATCAAGATCCCCTCTAAGCTCGAAGCAAATAAAACATATGTTCTAATGAAGGCAGGAATAATCAGCCGAAACGTCTTTAAATAAAGCAAAAAAAAAGCGGCCCGATGCTTCTCCATTTCACCACTCTGCTTTTTTCTTTCTTCCTTATTTTTCTCTACTTTTCTTTTTGATTAAAAAAAAACCTTAGGATATTTTTCCGGATATATATAGTGGGTCTAAAACTAGCCTATGCAGATATATAATTTTATATGCTGCTTAGAAGTTATGATGGATTTTCAAAGGGGCTCGCAAGATCATTTGGGTGAGCCACCCCTGGTCTAGAGCCTAATATTCTTTTGTGTTGCAATTTTGGTTGCCTACTTAGTAGGCGTTAGAACACCATCTGAGTAAATTTTAAATAATTTTCAGATAAGATAAAAAAAATCTATAGAATTTCACGCAACTAGCGTCTTTTTTTGATTATTCCATACAAATTAATGATTACTAAAATTACTTTCTGGCAAACGACCTAAAAAGAAATTTTATTAATACTTTTTCCAAAAAGTGATTTAATAGAGTTTGGGTTATAAAAATAGCTGTTAAAGCTCGAAAGAAGAAACTAAAAATGACAAAAATGCCGTTATTCTCATTTGGGAAATCAAATTTTTTTTTTTTATTTCTTTTCGGAGAATTTGAATAGACACACAATGAGAGAGAGTATAATGATAGGTTAGGGACTATAAAAAATGAAATAAATCAAAGAAATGTCGAGAATAAAAAATTAACTTTGAGTAAGCCTATTTCATAATTCTCTTCCTATTAGCTAAATATTCTTTTGTGTCGCAAATTTGGTTGCCTGCTTAGTAGGCGTTAGAACACAATCGTGTGCATATGATGCTTCTCCAGTTGGAATTTTGAAATAAAATTTTGCCATCTTTTTGAGGACGTTACGGAGAGTCCAAGAAAAATACTCGAGTCCCCATATCTTCAATTGACGAAAAATTCCTAAAATTCTATAAAATTCTAATTGGAGAGCATTGTGTTATAACTAGAGACCGGATTTTAAGCAAAATGCTTATTGCTCAATTTTATAAGCAACCATTAGATATTTAATTTCTATACGAATTAGGAAAAACTAAGTGCATTGAGATTGCATTTTTTATGCTTTTTTTGCTTTTTTTGAGTTTTTATGCTTTTTTTCCCTTTCGTGCTTATTTTAACTTATTTTACGAATATTTATAATTTTTTTTTTTTTTTTTATTAAAAAACACACTTTTTTCCCATTCACACACGCATACACCAGGGACGTGTATAAAAGGGGGGAGGCCCGCCCCCCCCAAAAAAAAAAAAAAAAAAAAAATTTCAAAAGCCCCGCAGTGCGAAAAATTATAGCATTGTAAAAAAAATTTTTTCCGCAGGGTGAAAAAATTTGGTTCCGCAAAAAAA
>JAKCPI010029956.1:0-21451 GCA_023213315.1 Euborellia annulipes | reverse complement strand
TTATTTTCATCCCCAAATTCCTATAACTTTTTGAGAAAGTAATGCCTAAAATTATGATTTCTCCCAAAGGAAATGTATAGAGAAATATTTATGTATTCTTTTCATTTGTGTATTCCATGAATGTAAAGCAAATCCTCAAGCAGGCACTGGAGATGGAATAATAATAATTTTCTTTTGAAGCGTGCCTAGCCCTAGGGGTTTGGTGTAGAGGTTAGCGTGCTCACCTCGTATACCAAACGTCTCGGGTTCGGACCCCAGGCAGTCCGATGATTTTATTTAAGCCAATTGGATACCAAATGGCTTAAAAATGAAATGCCTGAACCCCCAATAGATATTATCATAAACAACGGGTATCGTAGTCTTATATGGCCTTTTGCCGAAAAAGACTGTGTGAATGAGTGTGAAAGAGAAAAAAAAAAATTCTTTTCATTATTAAGAAGAAAAGGCGAGGGACCACCACAGAAATTAACCACTAGTTATACATAGAAAATTTACATTAATTTAATCATAAATTATGTGATATCTCATTAAAAAAAAAAAAAATGGACTTACACCACTTTCAAAATAAACGGTCTATATAGAGAGAGAAAGTATTGCGGTCATTTTATTTTTTATTTAATTTAAGGTCTTTTTGGCATCTGAGGCTATTTAGAATTGGTTGGTATCCAATTGAATTGAAATAAATTGTTCGCATGCGTCGGGATGCGAACCATTGACCTTGGCTATTATAAAAGATTGTAATTTGAATTTTTTCAAGTATAAGTAAATGGCAGAGTTGCCAATGCCATCTATTGATAGTAAGGCGATTGAATAGGCAGCCTCAGATGCCGCAGAAGACCTTCACCTCACGACACGGATCGTTTCCCCACCCCCTAGAAAGCCTCTCTAATGATCTCCTCCTCTCTAAGGAAACAGAGGATTTATTTAAGACCATTTAAAAAAAAAAAAAGGAAATCTGTCTTAGAATTTGACCTCACTTGGGGATTTTTTCTTTCTTTCTTTTGTTTAAACTAAAATTAAAATATTCCCATGTATAATTGAGAGAATTTTTTTTTTTTTTTTGTTCGCGGAAAAAAAGAATTTTAAATGTTACTCATCACACACACACACAAATCTCCTAAGCTTAATTAACGGGAGAGAGAGAGAGAGAGAGAGGGTGGTAAATAATTAGCCTGAGAGTGTGGGTGGGGGTGGGGGGTTAACTTTACGCTGTGGTTCATAAGAAGCAAAAGCTCAACGAAGAAGAAGAAGAATCCAGGGCTAAAAGTCAGTCGTGAGTAAGAGAGCCCAACTCTTAATAATGCCCGGGGACAGAGCATGGGCATGCCCCTCTGGATTCCCTCAAAAGACAAATGACTTAAAGTTTCTTTGAATTCCCCTTTCTTCTTTTTCTTCTTTTTTACTTATAAAGCAATTAAGATCTACTTTTTTTTTCTAAATTTATCTCTAATGATATTTCAATACAATGACCAAAGGATTGTTGAAATATCGCTAAAACAAAAAAAATTGGTGTGACTGGTCGCACAGAATTCAATTTCTCTTGCTTAGAATTAAACAGGTAACAGTAGGCCCTAGTTGAAAAATTATAAATATGTTTTAATAGGAGAATTAAATTTAAGTACCCAAGGTTTTTTGTTTCAATGATATATTAATTTAATATTAACTTTATGCGCATGAATTATGCATTGAATTATATACGTATGTAATTCACTTCTGAAGATGACACATATGGTGTCGAAATGCGCATAAAGTGTTAATATTAAATTAATATATCATTGAAACAAAAAAACCTTGTGTACTTAAATTTAATTCTCCTATTAAAGCATAGCGTCTATCTTCCCCAAAACCTACGATCTTCAGTTTAATCTCAACAGGCATCTTCTCAGTTCCCGCAGTTAAGTTCCCCTTTTATGCTTCTCCTTTATTTATCTATTATTTTTTTTTAACTATATTCCTCCTGGCTGCATGTGACCACTTGTCATTACCTATATGTCTTCGGACCTTATGCACCCATTTCAAAAAAAAAAAAAAAAAAAAAAAAACGCATTCTCTAAATGTAAACTAATGCCAATCACTTCTAATGATGGCAGAAATGCCGAAATGTATATAAAGTTTAAAATTTAATTTTAATTTCAATAAAACGTTAAAATATTATTTTGTTTTTAAATTTAATAAACCCTTGAAACATATAAGGGAGCGTACAAGTATTACGTAACGCAATTTGGGGAGAAGGGGGGGGTCTCGTAAAACGTTACCATGCGTTACAAGGGGGGAGGGGTGTTGAACAACGCGTTACGTAACTGCTATTTTAGAGACTTTCCGGTATTTTGCGCAACAATATTGTGACTTTTAGATAAAAATGGACACTTGAGAGTTACGTAACGTCTAGGGGAGGAGGTCCCGAAAAATGTTACGGCGCGTTACATGGGGGGGGGGGGGCAAAAATTGCGTTTCGTAATACTTGTACGCTCCCTAACCTATAGAAAATGTTTTGTTGAATTAGAATCGATCAAATTTCAGCAATATACAATATATATACATATTTATAATGTTTCAATTAGTGCCCACGGTAACCAGTTTAAATCTAAGTAAGGGAAATTGTATACTGTGAGACAAGTCACATCAGATTTTTTATTTTTTATAATATTTTTTATATAGATATTTACGACACCACACCATCGTAGAATATAAATATTATGATAATATAAATGATCCAGGCTTAAATAAAATGATCGGACTGCCTGGGATCCGAACCCTCGACCCAAGGTATACAACTACGCCAAGCCCGAAAGCCAAAATATACTTTATATGAGCTTAGAAATCGAAAAAGTCAAACCTGTAATTAACTATCAAAACCTAGGGGGTAAAAAAAAGATCTCTTTGAAAAAATATAGCTAGATTTATTAAAGAAAAAAAAAAGTCGAAAAGTTAAAAATAAAATCGCCCACGATAGAAATAATTCAAGAGAATTCGACGAGGGTACAATTCCAAATGGTAAGAAAAGAGAACAGAACGATCCCCCCCCGCCCCCGCCCCCACTCTTCATTCTGTTACTACCGCCCTGTGTGCTGTGTGCCACCCTTCAAACACTCCAGCTGTGAGAAGTTTAAAATTACTTTCGCGAAAAGCGAAGAAAGAGGAAAAAAGAAAGAAAAAAAAAATAAAAAGATTGCGAGTGGCAAATTTGGGAACGCATGACTTGACAACTTTTCTTAATGGCATTAAAATACCTAGACGCTCAAGAGTAAGAGGATCATTACCCAATGGGGTAAAATGTCAAAATGCTTTCTTTTTTTCAAGAGAAAAGGAAATCAAGTTTCCGGGGAGTAACAAATTTTCTAAAAAGTTCGTTATAAAAAAAAATATTATTTTTCATGGTCCTTTGGCTATTTAGGGATCTTTTTATTCTGAAAATGTATGTAACCGTGGAAGAAAAGGGTACAGTGAGCGCCACAATTAAGTCCCCACCTGATAGCTAGAGTCTTAAGGTGCGCGTCTCGAAAAGCCGTTAGAACACGATTGACTATCGAGTTACTCGAGGCGGCAAGAGATGGCGTTTGTTTTCCCCATTGGGATTCATTTGAAAGGTTCCAGCTAATTAATTAAGGATAAAAAATTAATTATTTTTTAACACAATGATTACTAATTTAATTATCTATAAGATATAGTTATTATTATTATTATTATTAATTAAGATATAGTAATTAATACTTCCAAAACCAAAACACTTGTCATCTCAAGGAGGCCCAGTCCTACTCCAACTGTGCTGCGCGTGGGTAATAAACTGGTAGAAAACGCCGGGTCCTATAAATACCTAGGCACCTGGCTTAACGCAGAAGGGCAGCAGCGCAAAGAGATATTGGCCAGAATTGAACAGGTGCGAACAGCTTTTGGAAGAATGCGTACTTTGCTAACATCCAAGTACTTGAAATTAGAACTAAGGATAAGATTACTCCGTTGTTACGTTCTGCATTATATGGCGTTGAAGCTTGGACCCCGACTCAAGAAACAACAAAAAGGATTGAAGCCTTTGAAATGTGGTGCTATAGGCGTATGCTTCGAGTCTCCTGGGTCGATAAAGTGACAAATGAAGAAATCCTGAGGAGAATGAAGAAAGAAAAGGAGGTTCTTGCAGTGGCGTACCGAGGGGGGGCGAGGGGGGCGGTCCGCCCCAGGCCCCGAGCCGGCATAGGCCCCCATATATTTATAAAAAAAAAATTTAATGAAAATTTCCCTTTGAGAGGCCCCAGGGCCCTCAGGGCTCATGTAAAAACGGAAAAATTTAGATAAAAAAAAAAAAGAAAATTTAATGAAAATTTCTCTTTGAGAGGCCCCAGGGCCCTCAGGGTTCAAGTAAAAACGGAAAAATTTAGATAAAAAAAAAGAAAATTTAATGAAAATTTCTCTTTGAGAGGCCCCGGGGCCCTTGGAGTTCAGGGATATATACTGTAGGACTATTTTAAAAATATTTTTGTGTATGGAGGAGAGATATTTACAGATGACCACCACCTCCCCCCCCCAAAAAAAAAAAATTAGGCCCCCTACTTTAGTTCCGCCCTAGGCCCCCAACTGCCTCGGTACGCCTCTGGGTTCTTGACTCCGTAAAAAGAAGGAAGCTGCAGTACTTGGGTCATGACTGCCGGGGGACCAGATACCATCTTCTTCGGTTAATAATGCAGGGGAAGATCCAAGAAAGAAGAGGGCCAGGGAGAAGAAGAATCTCTTGGCTTAGAAATTTGAGGGGGTGGTTTGGTCTGTCGTCGGCGGAGTTATCCGAGCTGCAGTTTCAAGGGTGAAGATAGCCATACTGATCGGCAAACTTCTGAAGGAGAAGCCGTAGCAAGAAGAAGAAGATAAGATATAGAGCAAATTTTTTTAAAAATATCTTTTATTTAATGCGATTAATCTAAAAAAGAGCTTCTATAAGTTGTAGATATTTTAAATAGCTTTAATTAAAAAAAATTTGAGGTCGATAGCTTCAAAATTGTGGCCGCTATCTCCCAAAATTAGCACCCCGAGACGCGCACTTTAAGTGTATGGTGAAATAATTTAAAATTTGAATGTAAAATAAAATCATCTGTACCAGATTTTATTTTACCTTTCAATCATTAAAATTATTTCACTATACACCATATACTATACCATAGTCTATATTTAAGGCTCAAGCTATCAGGTGGGGACTTAATTGTGGCGCTCACTGTACAACAGACACTAAGATCGACGTAATCAATGCCCAGCAGCTCTGAATAGATGGTCGAGAGGAAGAACGCTGTTGAAAGCCCTCCGATACAATGAATTGTCCGATATAATTATAATACTCGTATCTAAAGTATAAGGGGCTAAGGCAAAATTTAAATAAAAAAATCTGGCGTGATGGTTGCACAGCACATAACATTCTAATTTAATATGATTTATTTGTCTCCCGTTTGCTTGACGAAATTCAAATTTAATGCATGAGTTTTTTTTTAAGGTTTTTTCGGCATCTAAGGCCATTTAGACCCCGTGGACATCCATTATTACTATTCAATGTAGGGGTGGGCTCTAAATGTCGAAAAAGACGTTAAACAAATAAAAAAAAAGAATTTACTATTCAAAGTATGAATAGGCCTATATTGTATTAAGAAAAAATCCGGTGTGACTGGTCGCACAGCTCACTTAGATAAGAAAAAGTTGTGTTCTCTGCTTGTTACACCAGATTTTTTAAATGAAAAAAAAAAAAAAAAAAATCCAACGCTAGCCAATTTTTACCACCACTGCGAAATGATTCATTTAGTACTTTCTTCTGGGACTATGCATTTGTAAAGTTTGATCCTACATCCGTTTTTTATAGGACCTGTAATTATATAAAAAAAAAGTAAACGAAACTAAGTATGCTGGGTCAACAGTATTAAGGTTATGGAGAAAGAAAAAACCAGCGGATGCTTTCCACGTTAAAATAATTTATTCGCAGATATTTCGGTAAGCCTAACGCAAACCATCCTCAGTGCTTCAAATTATATGATTGTGGAGCGTTTAATAAACTCATAAAATGCTTGAGAAGCCATTCTATATATGGAGGGGGACAAAATCGTATGAAGCAAGTCACTGAGAGAAAAATAGCATCTATATACATAAGACACAATCGAATTTTTGTATGCTTTAAGATAATTTCTCACAGTGACCCACCAGGCTCGTGTACTTTCTAATACTCTTATTTATTATAGTATTAGAAAGTACACGCGCCTGGTGGGTCACTGTGAGAAATTATCTTAAAGCATACAAAAATTCGATTGTGTCTTATGTATATAGATGCTATTTTTCTCTCAGTGACTTGCTTCATACGATTTTGTCCCCTCCATATATAGAATGGCTTCTCAAGCATTTTATGAGTTTATTAAACGCTCCACAATCATATAATTTGAAGCACTGAGGATGGTTTGCGTTAGGCTTACCGAAATATCTGCGAATAAATTATTTTAACGTGGAAAGCATCCGCTGGTTTTTTCTTTCTCCATAACCTTAATATAAAAAAACCTCAAAAATATCAATTTATAATTTTGGGGCCAAATAAAGAAACATTCTTTACTTTTTTGTTTTAAATTTAATTTCAAATTCAGACGAATTCAGTCAGCATTTCGCGAATTGTAGATGGATAAAAAATAAAAATAAAATAGAATCGCCATCAGACTCCTCACCCCCCTTAATGGGTTCTATATACATTCTTTTAATCGACCGATTATTGATAATATTTTTTAATTAAAAGGTGGCGCCTCTCTCTCCCTCTCTGCACAAGCGAATCGAGGGTTTGGGTGCACGTTGTTGTTAGGCCCTGGTCCTGGGAATAAAAGCATTCGATTATTAATTGCAAAAAAGGGTTGAAATGAACCGCCACGAGGTGAGGGGGGGGAGACAACCTCTGATTGAAACATGACACACGGCAATTCCAAAGGTCAATAACGTCGTTGTTTCAAGTACTTAAAGAACAGATACAGGTAATTTTAAAAATCTGGTGTGAACAGGACCGAAGGATAAGAGAAAGTTGTGCACCGTGGTGTTCACACCAGATTTTTAAAATTACCTGTATCTGTTCTTGAAGTATTTGAAACAACGACATGTTAATGACCTTTGGAATTGCCGTGTGTCATGTTTCAATCAGAGGTTGTATCCCTCACCCTTACCTCGTGGCGGTTCATTTCAACCCTTTTTTGCAATTGATAATCGAATGCTTTTATTCCCAGGACCCAATAACAATGTGCACCCATCCCGTGTGGAGATATATTTAGTTTTCCATAGCACCTTAGTTTCAAACTTGGCCACTTGTATTTCATAAAAAAAAATCAATTAATTCAAAAGGCTCTTCCATAGGCCCCTTGAAAGGGGACAAACAGATGGTGTAGCCTACTTAATGTATGGGCTTCAAACAATTTTGAGGACAAAATGAAAATACCTTTTTAATCAAAATCGTTGTAGCAAATTTTGAGAAAATCTAAAAAAACTGAAAAACCACATCAGTAAAGTACTAGTACTTTTTGGCCGATTTTGATTAAAAGCTTATTTTCACACTCCAGGGAGGTGTCTAACTTAAATATAAAATTTCAACCTCCTAGCTCAATTCCTTCATGCTTAAAATTGAACACACATTCCACCATGTCGCGAAAACCACTTTTTACTTTCTCTTACCTCTATATATATGTTAATATATATAGAGAGAAAGTATTGGATTCATGTCAAAAATTCGATGTCGAGATTTTGATGGATATACACGTTTTGAGGTCCCCTGAATCCAAAAAAGTGGTTTTCGCGACATGGTCTGTCTGTGTGTGTGTGTGTGTGTCTGTCTGTATGTGTGTCTGTGAACAAAATATCTCAATAACGGAAAGAGCTAGGAGGTTCAAATTTTATATTTAAGTTAGGCACCCCCATGGGACGTGACACGAAGCTTTTGAACAAAATCGACCTAAGAGTACTTGTATTTTACTGATGCCATTTTTCAGTTTTTTTTTTCGATTTTCTCAAAATTCGCTCCAACGATTTTTTTTTTAATTCAAAAATCAATTATTTTTTAGATGCTCTTTAAAATGTATATTCTCATTTTGTGATTGAAATCTTCTGAAGACCACTTTACTCTTGTACTCCATAGAAAAGATAGGAGAAATGGTTGCCATGGTAACAAAATATA
The DNA here is from genome assembly GCA_023213315.1 of Euborellia annulipes. Lineage (NCBI taxonomy): Eukaryota > Metazoa > Arthropoda > Insecta > Dermaptera > Anisolabididae > Euborellia > Euborellia annulipes. Next base: position 13,293 of record JAKCPI010029956.1, on the reverse strand, counting down.
AATATTTTGTCATACTTATAAATTGTACATCTTGAAAATCGAATGTACTCTACTGTCAGAAACTAAATACATGTCGACAAAAAAATCTGGTGAGACAAGCACAGTACACAACTTTCGATTACCGAAGGTAAGAGAAAGTTGTGTGCTGTGCGCCAGTCACACCAGATTTTTTGGATTCAGGAGACCTCAAAACGTGTATATTCATCAAAATCTTGATATCGAATTTTTGACATGAATCCAATACTTTCTCTCTATATATTAACAGCGGCACAGCTAGTTATTAATATAATTGTATTAATATAATTCCGCTTTTTATAGCATCAGCAGCCTCCGCCAAAACATATGATTATGTTACCTTAGAAATCAAAAGAAATAAAATTCCCTGGTTCTGAATAAGCGTCTTTTTATTATTATTATTTTCTCCTGTAGGCAAGCCAAGAGGCACCTGCCCGTCCGTTCTTTAATTGGCCTGGCGCCATTCAGACCATCCTGCGAAATTTTGGTTTGCCCAAGGACAGACAGACAGATACATCGGCATCTCTGCCTCTCTTTTATAACTTTTTAAATGAGAGAAATATTAATTAAATATATCGATGTAAAAAGAAAGAGAAAAAAAAATGAAATTTGGTTTGAAAAGCGATTCAATTCATGAATATTTATTTCAATCTCTCGCTCTCAGGGGCGTCTGTTCATCCATGTCGGAGGACAAATGTGTATAAGCGATTTTCCAATAACAGATTTAATTTAATTAGTTTGAGAGAGAGAGAGAGAGAGAGAAGGGGGGGAGTGTCTTGGGAATTTCTCTCTTATTTTGTTGGATTGTATGTCGATAAATTATCCCGCCCGCCCCGATAAAAGTGATTGGCATAAAAGGAAAAAAAAAGAAAGAAAAACTCGATAAGCCCTGAGGGCATTTTCCGCCAGGAATTGAAATTTTCTCGACAAAATTTCTAATATTAAACAATAGAGAGATATCATATTTGTATTTGGTTAATTTTGTTGTTAAATTGTTGTGTGTGTGCTTATGAAATAAAATCGCTACAATTTTGAACATAATGTGCTATTTGTGTAATTTTTAAAGTGAAACTTGGCCCGCGGGGCTTGGAGTAGTTGGTAGCGTGCCTACTTTCTATACCGAACGTCGCGGGTTCGGACCCCAGGCAGTTCGATGATTTTATTTAAGCCATTTGGATACCAGATGGCTTAAATAGAAATGCCTGGATCCCCAATATGTATATTAATCAATAACGGTTATCGTCAAAGTCCTAAGTTGCCGAAAAGACTGTGTGAATGAGAAAAAAGTGTGAATGTTTTTTTATAAAAAAAAGTGAAACTTTTATTTGATGACCTCAACTTTTTCGCTCTTCTATTAGCATGTCGCGTTACAAGTCGTGACGTCACAGTCCGTGAAGCTAGAAAGGTCAATGGCAAGATAACGTTGTGTGCTGTGCAACCAGTCACCCCGGATTTTTTAATTATAAATTCATTACTCTCTTAAAACGAATTAGTAGAATTTTTACTTATTCAAGCAGTAGGTAAGAAAATTACAGCAAATTTAGTCATTTTGAGTAGAATCTACTAATATATTTAGTAAATTTATTGGTTACTTTTAGATTAGTTATTGTTGACTAATTCAAAAAGTAGTTCATTCAATTCCGGCTGTCTGAGAAGCCAACATGGCCGACCAGCTGTTTGATCAGTTCCTTAATAAAGACATTTTTGGCAATATAAGGCTTTATTTAAGTAATAATAATACAAATAAATAATAATATTGAGATAACTTGTATTTTTTGTTAAAAATTGCAGGAAATATATGTTAAGTCAAAACAGATAGATTTCAAATTTTTTTAAATTAATAAAATATTATTTTTTAAATGGTCAATTAAGAAATATTTTTACTTAAAATTTAGTAAATATATTTCTTGATATAACGATAATTAGTTTTATTAAGTTTATTTAGAAATAAATTGCTGGGAAGGAATATAGTAACATTCAAGTAAAAAGCATTGTTAACATCAGCGACATACTTATATACAAATTAACAGAGTAGTAAATGTAAGTCAAGTTTAAGTGGGTTCGGCTAGAACTCGAGTCAGTAAACACAACTTCGGTCCAGGTGTCATCACACCTTATTTCATATACGTATCTTAAACGTTTCTTTTTTTTTTGGTCATTATTTTTTTAAAAATTCACTTTTTCAATTAGTGAATTTTTCATATTAATAATTTTTACTAATTGAAAAAGTGGATATCCACTATTTGCGGGTGGTCTACTTTGCACATCTTAAAAAAGTGACTATACACTATAAATTAGTAGTTTTTTACTAATTCGTTTTTAGAGAGTACAAAAAAAGAAAAAGTAAAAAGACATGAGGATGTGGTATATGGGCAACCAAGGCGAAAAATAAAATAAAATGCCCACGTTTCGAGTGCCGATCGCCCTCTTCATCAGGACAAATATTGATGTCAAATTGACATGGCAGTGTATCAACGTTTTTACCAACCTAAATTCTCTTGCGCGCGTGTGGATTCCTCAATCATTTTTACTCAGGTTTAATTAAGCTTATATTCAAGTTACCATGACATTTATATGGCCTGAGATGCCGAAAGACTTTTAAAAAAGTTTAAATTAGTCTACATAGATCTAATATTTCATCTAGCGCCTACGGTTGAGTTTATTTTTATAAAAAAACTAATTTATTCAAATTGAAACAAAGTTGTTCCAGTTGGAAAGTGAAAAATAGATTCATAAGATAAGAATCCATTAGGATTTTTCACCTTGACGCATTTGTTCTTTTTTTTTTCCTTTTTCAATGTCACTCTATTTAGAGAGAGAGACCCACCCGGAAGAGGGTCATCCTCCCCTCTATTTGTTGTTCTCTAAAATGACCATTTTTCTTTCTCCCTCCTCTTCTGAAATATTGCTTCTCTTTTGAAATAACTCAAAAGTCATGGCTTTTGAAATTGAATAACGATTGGAATTTAATTTTGAAAAAGGGCGCTGGTGTTATTCTATTCTATGATATATATACACGTATTTAGTATATAACGAGCAGCATAATGTCCTGTTGGCTACGCCTCACGTTGCATTCCCATCACCTCCTCCAATTCTCTATTAAGATTTATTGAAAGTAAAGAAATTCAAATGAGATTAGAAAAATTATGATAATTGACTATTTAATTCAACTTTCTGTACCAATGGAATTCATTCAATGAAATTTTATATAAATCAGGAGCTCTTTTATGAAGAAAGGAATTTAAATCTGGTGGGTGTGATCGCACAGCACACAACTTTCTCTTCCCGTGAAATCTTGTTAAGCACACTTTATTCTCGTATTTAATAGGAAAGATAGGAGAAATTGTGTGACAAGCACAGAACATAACTTCCGAGGATAAGATTAAGTTGTGTGCTGTGCGTCCAGTCACACCAGATTTTTTCTCAAAACAATGATATAACTTGTTAGTTAAAACAGAAAAATATTGTTGAGAAGAAATTTTTTTCGACGGTAAGGTGACTGACGATTCTGATCGTGACTGCGCCGGCTCAGAATGGACAGTGCCACTTAAATTGCATTAAAACATATTTTTTGTGACTGATACTAATCGGAACTGACCGAACGGAGACGTGACGTGACTGATGTGTGTGAATCGACCTCTATAAACATGGTAAAATACCAAATGGCTTAAATAAGAATGCCTGGACCCCTAATATGTATATTAATCAATAACGGATATGGTCAAAATTTATATATATGGCCTGAGTTGCCCAAAAGACTGTGTGAATGTGAATGAGAAAAAAGTGTGAGTGTTAAAAAAAACATGGGAAAATATTTACATTTTGTCACCATGGCAATTTGAAAGCAAAATGAGATTATAGAATCGAAAGAGCATCTAACAAATAATTGATTTTTGAATTTTAATCAAAATCGTTGCCCTCGGAGCTTGGTGTAGAGGTTAGCGTGCTAACCTCGTATACCAAACGTCGCGGGTTCGGACCCCAGGCAGTCCGATGAATTTATTTAAGCCAATTGGATACTAAATGGCTTAAATAAGAATGCCTGGACCCCATATATTTATATTAAAACAATAACGGTTATCGTAAATGTCTTATATGGCCTGAGTTGTCGAAAAGACAGTGTGAATGTGTGTGTGAGTGTGAATGAGAAAAAAGTGTGAATGTTATTTAAAAAAAAAAAAAAAAAAATCAAAATCGTTAGAGCGAATTTTAAGAAATTCAAAAAAATCTGCAAAGGTACTCCGGTAAAGTACTAGTACTTTTTTTGTTGCCAATTTTGTTCAAAATATTATTTCAACTGTCCAGGAGGTAAGGGCGGATACAAGGGGGGGGGGGGTAAAGGGGGTAATTATCCCCCCCCTGAGATTTAAAAAAATACTATTTTTCGAAAAAAAAAAAAAATGTATTTTTAATGTAAAATTTTAAAAATTAATACTTAAAAATTTGATTTGTATTTATATTCTGGCAAACAAGTACAGAATGCGCCTTTAAATTACCGAAATTAAGAAAAAAATAGTGTGCTGTGCGACCAGTCACTCCAGATTACCCCCCCCCTCCGGGAAACACATCTGGATCCGCCACTGCCAGAAGGGTACCTAACTTAAATATGCAAATTAAATCTCTAAGCATCTATTAACATATATATAAGTAAAGAAAAGTAAAATATATTTTATTTTATTGAATATTCATCTCCTCATTCTATTGGTATAGAGAGGGTCTAATATACTTTTATAATACAAGTGTTTAATGTGATAAGTTAGATATTTATTTATTTGCTCTAAGGCTATTGTGCCTCCTGGAGCACAGAAAATTTACACTCACTAGAATAGTATACAAGTATAATAAGAGTATAAGATGGGGTGTACGTTTCGGTCATCTTCAAATTAAAATATCTATATGGAAATCTCCCACCTGATGGAAATAATTTTAAGATGCCTCTATCTAGAGCAAAAAACTATTAAAGAAATGACTGCAACCCTTCCTTGATAGAGTAATATTAAAAAAAGACGTGGACGCTCGCGGTCATAGGAAAGGTGCTCAGAAGTGCCCGACCCCCAATTAAATCATTATAGCCCCCTTTAATGCCCCATTACCTCTGCACACACTTCTTTCTCCTAAATCAAAGATTTCAAGATTCCCTTCCCTCAACAAAATCCCGGTACCCCACTGTCTTTAATGACCCGAGAATCGCCAGAGTCAAATAATTTTTGAATAATGAAAAAATTATTATATATACTAGGTAGAGCTTTGTTTGAAAAGAGATGGATTTTTTTTTTTTTTTTTTTTAAACAACGCTGAAAGAGACTGTAAATAAGTCAATCAAGATAGAAGAAATTTGCGAGATAAGTTCGATTTTGATTGTGAAAAAATTGCGCCCCTTGGAGTCGAACCAGGATCTCCACGCTTTTGCAACGGGTAGACTACTCTTATCCTAGGTCGCTGGCCCAATTATATCGGCTATATATATATAAATAGGCCTATAAAGAAATTCGTGTAGTAAGTAACAAAATGCTGCTACATGTGATAATTTCATTGTTTTATTTATTAATCAAAAAATAAATATTTTGCGCCCTCGGAATTTGGCGTAGTTGGTAGCGTGCCTACCTTCTATACCGAACAACGCCGGTTCGGTCGGAGGCTGTTTTAAGCCATTTGGATACCAAATGGCTTAAATAGAAATGCCTGGACCCCAATATATAGGGGAGAGGGGCGGGACATTGGGACAGTACAAATAAAATTAGCTGTGTATAGTTTGGCTTTCAATATTATTGAGCATTTAATGTTATGTTGTTGAGACTGATAAATGTACTATCTATTGCCATAGGCTTAGCGCTTATTCACCGATAGATGAATTAGATTTTTGCAATTTTCCAAAAAATCCAAATTGTCCCAATGTGCCTCTTGGGTGAGGTAGATTTGGACAGTGAAGAGGCAGATGTGGACAAAAACAATTGGTTTTGTTCTAAAAAAATAATTTGGTGAATAAAGGTGGCACAATCTAACACAGTGGTTCCCAACCTTTTTTGGCCCATCGCCCCTTTCTGGAGGCTGACTAACACCTATCGCCCCCTTTTCATTTTCATTGTATGTCTAATTTTAATCTAAAGTGTAAATAATAATGCAGTTTTATTATTTTAAACAATTTTGTTACCATAGATATCAGTATCGTAGCCAGGATTTCTGCTTGGGTTTTATGAACCCCCCCCCCCCATTCTCCAATAAACTTAAAGTGGAGAAATTTTTTTTAGATAATATAATAATTATAAATAAGAAACAAATTTATATTATTTTTCTCTGTCGACGTTTCGAACGCTCATCGCGCTCATCATCAGGACCTACGGTCAACAAATATTATTTATTCATATATTAAAAAGATTTACATAGACAATATTGTATCAGAGTATAATTACTTACAGATAGAAAAGTCATAAGCTTAGATGGATATAGCATATCATATATAGATATTGATACACAAATAAATACTGATGATACATCAAATAATATGAATATCTATAAGAATTTTAACAACTGTAAACAACAAAGGATTCCACAACAAAATTACAAGATAGGCCTTTTATAAATTATTTTACAATTCTAGTTAGGCGTTTGCTGTTTTTTAACCGAATGAAATTCTCTGTTGCATGGGCGTAGCCAGACATCTTGTTAGGGGGGGGCCAACCCCTCATTAGGCCGAGAGGGGGGGGGGGGTTTGCAATTAATATATACAATTATTTATTTAAACAAAAAAAATTAAATTAATATAGTGGATTGGGGCGTTAAAAAAAATTCCCAATGGGAAAAATATATATTGTTTTTTTTTTTTTTTTAATTTTTAGGACAAGCCAGGGGGGGGGCAACGGCCCCCCTGCCTCCCCCCTGGCTACGCCCATGCTCTGTTGACCGATTAGTTATTTAAATATTTAATGTTTCTAAATTTACACAACAAAATTTTTTCTCTTTAATTTTTATATTTTTAGAATTCTTAACTAATTGAATGGGGACAAAGTAATAATATTTCATGGCTAATTAAATTATACAAATAAATAAACTCTGACTATTATTATGTCATAATTTTAGCAAATCAATTAGATTTTCGTAGCATACGTTTAGGAACTGGATGTCTGTTCTAAAATTACATGCCTGGTTTTTATATTTTTTAATAGCTACCATTTCGATGAAATGTCTTTTAAAATAATTATCGTCGCTATACACAATTTCAAAACCCCCGAAATCAAAAATATGCTTTTTTTCCAAGGAGTGGCGGGCTAGTGCCGTTTTATCTTTTTTATTTATTATTGACAATTCGTGTTCTTATTCGTTGAGATAAGCAAACGCCTAACTAGAATTGTAAAATAATTTATAAAAGGCCTATCTTGTAATTTTGTTGTGGAATCCTTTGTTGTTTACAGTTGTTAAAATTCTTATAGATATTCATATTATTTGATGTATCATCAGTATTTATTTGTGTATCAATATCTATATATGATATGCTATATCCATCTAAGCTTATGACTTTTCTATCTGTAAGTAATTATACTCTGATACAATATTGTCTATGTAAATCTTTTTAATATATGAATAAATAATATTTGTTGACCGTAGGTCCTGATGATGAGCGCGATGAGCGTTCGAAACGTCGACAGAGAAAAATAATAAAATTTTTTTTTTTTTTTTTTTTTTTGTGTTTGGCTGCCTAATTATCATCCCTTGAATAGGTATTTTTTTGTTTTGGAGAAGGCTTTGGGGGGGGCGGCCCCCCTGCCCCTTTTTTTTGGGGGGGGGGTATTAGTAAGTAGCCCCGGGACCCGTCAAGTCTGTCTGCGGCCCTGTCCACAATATAATATCTTAAATATTATATATAATTTCTTATTTATTAGTGTCCACATGTGCCTCTCGCTAGATGTCCCAATCTACCTCAATCATGTTTATAAACAAAATGAGGCTATACAAATAGCTAAAATAAATAATTACATCTGCATGTACCGACATAGTAAGAATAAACAAGTACACTTATCTCTAATATTTCAACTTTCTTAATTCAAACGTTCATATGGAAAATAATCGACCTCAAACGATTTCCGATTTTTTTACAACGCAGGACAAATATGATGTAGCAACGTGTAACTAGCTATGGCGTAGCTTGACGCTGTTAAAATTTTTCTATAATAAAATGGGTTCTTAATACACCCTAATGATCAAAGAGTACAATCTAACTTTACATTTAGTACCGCTAAAATTCGAATGTCCCAATGTGCCTCGTGTCCCAATGTCCCGCCCTCTCCCCTATATTCAAAATAAAGTTTAAAGTCTTGTATGGCCTGAGTTGCCGCAAAGACTGAGTGAATGTGTGTGTGAGGGAAAAAAAAGTGAAATTATTTTCAACTAACAATTGCAACTTATCATAAAAATGTTTTAGATAAAAATAAATAAATAGTCCGATCAACGATTAATAATTAAAACGGAAACTCTTTATTTTTTTATGCAAATGTGTCGATAGGATTTTTTTTAAATAGAATTGCCTGGACCCCAATATGTATATATTTTCTTAATAATGGGTATCGTTTAAAGTTTTAAAAGGCCTGAGTTGCCGAAAAGACTGAGTGAATGTGTGTGTGAGTGTAGAGTGTAAATGAGAAAAAAGTGTTAAAAAAAATAAATAAAAATAAATATTTTTAATTAGAATTTTATAGCTTACAATCATAAAAGTTTAATATTTTTAAACAGTGAAATAATCACATGTAAAAGAGCAAAGATAGTGGGCGGTAGATGAAAAGAAACACTCTTGAAAATAATAATAATATTTAAGTAAATAAACTTTAGTAGATAGATAGATAGATAGTTAGATAATTTAGAAAATGAAAGACAAATAATAAAAATAAACGAGTTTTCATTCGATAAATGGAATGAACAAGTGATTGGAATTCATCTTATTTATTTGATGACTCAAGGAATATTAATAGAATAGATTGACAAACTAAATTTGACAAGTATATATATCTATAAAATCCAATCATAAAGAGATCATAATAGCAGGCCATGTACCTAGCAAAATAAGAATAAAACAATTGCCTAAGAGATTTTATCTTAATTATTCACTAACTAGAATAGATACCTAAACCAAAATTGACAGAAATCCCCTCGATTTGATGCTGAATCAAATACACTTTGATTTTAGCAGATGAAGAATTGACAAACAAAAAACACTTGCAAATCTGTTTAATTCAAACGAGTTTGAGCACTTGGGCATTATTATTTAATTGATAATATGTAAAAGATTATTAATGTTTGATAATCAAATCATTTTTAGAATAATAAATATAATAAAAAAATCACTTTTTTTTAAAGGTTTACTAACCTCACCTGTCATTTTTTAATCACATTTAACATCAAAATTTGATTATTATATTTATAATAAACGTAAAAACAAGTGAAAATAATTAAATATTTTTCAAGGAATTAAATAAATTCTACCTTTAAAAGTTGAAATTGCAGTCAAACAGGCCCAGGTGGTCAAATGCAGGAAAATCACTTTGAATTCACAACACACACATAAAAATAAAACTATAACTAATTATTATATAACTAAATGAATAACACAAATAAATAAATACTATTAAAATACTAACGAAACGTTAAAAAGAACACGGAACCGAGTGACAGATAGAAAAGCGGGATCGTACCGGTGCGAACTAGCAAGTCTAGAGAGGACTGACAGCGCCACCACACACACACACACACACACACACACACACACACACACCCACACACATAGCTACTCTCTCTCTCACACACACATAGGCATTCAGCATGGTTAAAAAAGTGATAACCAAAGGAGTATGTCAGGGGGAAAATTTTTAATAAAAATATTAATAATTAAATTTAATTTATAGTAAGAAAGAAATGCAAAAAATAAAAATTAATTAAAGTCCATATGATATGTAAAAAAAAATTTATTTCCTTCTCGCAAAACTGGCTACATGTATATTAAAAAAATCTGGTGTGACATATATTTAGTTTCCGCTAATATATTAGAATACAAGATATATATATATAGAAAACTGCTTATATTTTGATTTATAAAATTGGATCATTTCAGTGTTGAAAATAAATATTATTATATTATAATTAGGAACCGACCGAATATTCGGTTTCGGTTACGGTTTCGGCCAGTTTCGGCCAAAAATCATGGTTTCGGCCGTAGTTTCGGTTTCGGCCAAAAAGTGGCCGAACCTTTCGGCCGGCCGAAACCAGAGTCTGAAAAAATGGGATGAGACTCGCATGCAAAAAAAAAAAAAAAAGTCAAATAATTTTTTCTTGAGGGAGAAAAAAAATTTTAGACTACATAAAAAAAAGGTAAAATGATTTTCACGGGAGGGAAAAAAAATTCAAAAAAAAAAATCTGGTGTGACTGTCGCACAGCACACAACTTTCTCTTACCTTCGGTAATCGAAAGTTGTGTACTGTGCTTGTCACACCAGATTTTTTGTGTCGACATGTATTTAGTTCCCGGCAGTAGGGAATATTTGAATTCAGATGTAAAATTTATAAGTATGGGAAAATATTTATATTTTGTTACCATGGCAACCATTTCTATCTTTTCTATGGAGTGCAAGAGTAAAGTGGTCTTCAAACAATTTTGAGGGCAAAACGAGAATATACATTTGAAAGAGCATCTAAAAAATAATTGATTTTTGAATTTTAATCAAAATCGTTAGAGCGAATTTTGAGAAAATCGAAAAAAACTGAAAAAGTACATCAGTAAAGTACTAGTACTCTTTGGCCGATTTTGATTAAAAGCTTATTTTTCCGGTCCCGGGGGTGTTTAACTTAAATATAAAATTTCAACCTCCTAGCTCAATTCCTTCATGCTTAAAATTGAACACACACACACACACACAGACAGACAGACCATGTCGCGAAAACCACTTTTTTGGATTCAGGGGACCTCCAAACGTGAAGATCCATCAAAATCTCGACATCGAATTTTTGACATGAATCCAATACTTTCTCTCTCTATATATATTACATATATACATAGGTAAGAGAAAGTAAAAAAAGTTAAAATGAAAAAAAATTTTTATAGGAAATACAAGTTTCGGTTTCGGTTACGGTTTCGGCCGAAACTAAGGTTGAGGCCGAATATTCGGTTTCGGTTTCGGTTTCGGCTGAAAATCTTGTTTCGGTCGGACCCTAATTATAATATATAATATATATATATATATTATAGGAGTTTAAAAGAAGTCTGCGAACTGGCCGGACGCACGAATTGTGGCTCCTCAAACTTTCATTCTTTTTGCTGGTGTTTTTTGAATATTTTGGCTTGAAATTTATATGTGCCTGTGTAATTTCTCCTGGACTTGGCGGCGGCATTCAGAAAAGACTGTGAGATCCAACAAATTCTTTGTTTTTTTGTCAATTACTACCTCGACTGTTCATTGCTTTTTGTTCTTTTTGTATTAAAAGTGAACATGTTTATTTGCATTTTATGCTTATTTCTGTATTTATGTATGAACATAAAATATGTAATTTATTTAAATAAACATTTTCTATTCTAATTCTATTCTATATATATTATATATATAATATATAATATAATATGCATGGGCGTAACTAAGGTGGTGCCCCCCCCCTCTATAGAAAGCTGCCTGCTTCAAGAAAAATTGAGAAAATATGGGGCTTTCCAAGCGCCCCGGAGGATAACTGGTCCTATGCCCCCCCCTCCCAGCCAAATTCTCTAGTTACGCCTATGATAATGTGTAGTGGAACTCAAGAATTTTTAATGCCAAAAGAAGAAAATCGAAAAACACATGTGAAAAATAATCTCATTTAAATGACGTCACTCGGTTGCAATGAATGCACTCATCCAGGGGTTGTCAAGAGTTTCATTTCTAATGGATTTTTGGTTTGGGGCCTCTCGCCCGCTCCCCGCGGCCCCCTTAATCTGCTCCAATGTCATGGCTTGGCCATATAAATAAACTCCATGCAACATGGTCTGTCTGTCTGTATGTGTCTGTAAACAAAATATCTCAAGAACGAAAAGAGCTAGGAGGTTGAAATTTTATATTTAAGTTAGGCACCCCCATGGGACGTGACACGAAGCTTTTTAACAAAATCGGCCAGAGAGTAAGTACTATTACTTCACTGATGTAATTTTTCAGTTTTTTTCGATTTTCTCAAAATTCGCTCCCACGATTTTAATTAAAATTCATAAATCAATTCTTTTTTAGATGCTCTTTGAAATGTATATTCTCATTTTGCCCTTTAAATCTTCTGAAGAAGACCACTTTACTCTTGTACTTCATAGGAAAGATAGGAGTAATGGTTGCCATTTTAACAAAATATAAATAAATTATATATACCTTGCCCTCGGGCTTGGTGTAGTTGTTGCCTTATATACCAAGGGCCGAGGGTTCAGATCCCAGGCAGTCCGATGATTTTAAGCCATTTTGATAACAAATGGCTTAAATAAGAATGCCTGGACCCCAATATATAATATATATATTCATAATAACGGTATATGGCCCAAGTTGCCAAAAAGACAGTATGTGAGTGTGAATGGACGAAAAGTGCGTGTTTTTTTAAGAAAAAAAAAAAAAAATATAAACTACTTTTGTTGTGGATTATAATTTTTTTCCGTGTGAGTAGCCCTTTAGTTGTTATATAGACCCTGTTACGCATTAGTGTGTCAAGCGCCAGCTGCCGAGTTTTGAGAAAATTAACATTAAAGTTTTTTGTTTTCATTGGATTATATATAATTTTTTTGGTCAATTGTGCAAGTAACAATAAATATAAACAGATACGAGTAGGATGGCAGCCAGGAAAGAAATCAGACAAAAATCTAATCAATCTTTATCTAATTTTATCACGATTGCCGACGTTTTGGATGCAAATCGCGCCCTTCCTCAGGACCTATGATCAATGAGACAAACATGCATGATTCACAATTCACGGGTGTTTCTTGCTGTATATATTTTTGATGTCATTCATTAACGAAGGGCGCGATTTGCGTCCAAAACGTCGGCAATCGTAATAAAATTAGATAAAGATTGATTAGATTTTTGTCTGATTTCTTTCCTGGCTGTCATTCTACTCATATCTGCTAATAGTTCAGCCATCATCTCAATATTATTAAATATAAATTTTTTTAGGACATATTTCATAAAAAATACTCTGAATTATAGCATTTGAAACAATATTTCGTGCTTAATTCAATTTTTAATTTTTTTTTTTGGCGCTTGACACACTAATGCATAACAGGGTTCATATAATGTAAATGTT
>JAKCPI010029955.1:0-11827 GCA_023213315.1 Euborellia annulipes | reverse complement strand
TTTGCCCATTGAGTAAAGGGTAGTCCACCCCATGTAAATTTTTCTTTAAATAAATTTAGTTTTTATAAATGTCATATTTTTACTGATTTATTTACAAAAGCGTAACTTTATATTTCATAGATTATAATAGTCCATACATATAATTTACTATATCACACCACCTCTTTTTAACTGTATTAAAATAAAAAAAATATTCAAATTTTTATTCAAAACTCATTGAATAAATAAAAAATCCACCTTTAATTTTTTATAATTTCCTTTATAAAAATTCAGACGATTAATAAAAGAGAGCGTGGTGGGGGTGGGGGGTGGGGTAGGGGGTGAGTATAGAAAAAAGAGAAAACATTTAGGTCAAGGGTTTAACATTTTTCATTCATTTTCTATACATTTTCTTTTTATCGGAGTTTAAATACAAATCATGCGATCGATATTTTCGTTTTACATTTTTTTTTTTTTTTTTTTGAAAGTAACCTTAGAGTCTATATTATTCAAAAGAATTCATAAATATTAAAACGGTTATCATTCATCTTCTTAAATGAATTTCACCTCGTTGAATTTTTTTTTTTTTTTTAATTTTAAATTGATATTTCTTAAACCATTTGGTATTTAATTACTGGCTTAATTACTAGCTGAAGAACACGCTTAGGGCGATGTACCGCCAAGTATTTTTTTTTTTTTTGACTTTCAAGGGACGCCATGTTTATTTTAAACACGACATTAAAATATTAGACACCCCCTAAACATGGCATTAATTTTTAACACTATTTACTAAATGTTAACGCTTTGGCTTTAAAGTTCTTGTTTACAGAATAGCTATTTGAGGCAAGGAAGTGATTTTGATTAGTATTTTTTTAACGCTGATTATTTTTACATTACTTTTTAACACCTATTTTTTTATTTTAAATTTTAACGTCTGTTTTTAGAGAATAGACCAGATGGTGTTTGATTTTTGGATGGAAATATTTTTAATTTCCAGGAGTAGTGGCTGAACGTATAATTAATAGGAACCGACCGAATATTCGGTTCGGTTTCGGCCAAAAAGTAGCCGAAACTTTCGGACGGCCGAAGCCTGAGTCTGAAAAGATGGGATGAGACTTGCATGAAAAAAAAGGTCAAATTATTTTCACGGGAGGGGAAAAAATTTTCCGCAGGGCCTAAAAAAATTCGGTTTCGGTTGAAAATCTTGTTTCGGTCGGACCCTAATAATTAACAATGAAGAGAATAAGACAGCCAAAAGCAATTAAAAAAAAAATAACATTGTGTGGTTTTATGAAACCACGATGCAAGTGAAACTTTTTTTTTCGGATCGTAGGCCTTTAACTGAAAATTTTCAGAAAATTATTCAATTAAGGGTATTAAAATCGCGTTTTTATTCTTAACTTAATAATTGGAAAATGGGAAATCAATAGACGCATGTTAAAAACTGAGAACAATATTTATTTAGTAATTGAATCATTTTAAATTATTTTAAAAATTATATTTTATCAATTTAAAAATTGAATAATTAAATCTCACAATTATTTTTTTATAATTCGTTATATATATTAAATTTCAACTTTCCTATTTTTGTCGTCATGGCTTGTGACGTCATATCTTCTAGCGTCACGACCTTTGACGTCACGGCTTGTAACGCGACATGCTGATAGAGGAACGAAAAAATTTGTGGCGATCAAATAAAAGTTCCACTTTAAAAAAAAATTTCTTTTTTCTCTTTATTTAATAAAATTGTCGACGCTTCGGTCGATTTTTCCGGCCTTCATCAGGACATATGTTATTTTGGCCTCGGGCTCTTGGCAGCTCCTGACATACTACTGTTGGTGCGAACATTCCTCAGATAGCATGACTTCTGGTTCAAAAGACATTCTAAATAAAACTTTTGCCGAAATATGTTAAAAAAAGTTTTAAATATTCAACTTTATGCAATATTCACCAAATATGCAATTTGAACCCTAGTGCCAAGGGGGCAAGATTCGGACAGAAAATTGGTTTTCCGGGAAGCAAATAGAATATGCTAGAATCCGGGCTTTAATTATAAGTTTCATTTTCAGGTAGTTAATCGTCGTTAATTTAATAATTTTTTTTTTTTGTTTGTTTTAGGACGTCGAGAGCTGCGAAGATGGCGTTCTCCTGGTCACCGAAGCACGAGCCTAACCTTGTGAAAAATAGTCATTATCTCAAAGTGATGGTGTAGTGTCGGAAGTTTCGCCGCTTGGTGCAATGCGGCCCGGACTTTCTCACGCCGTACTGGCCGTCTTCCTCGGTCTAGTATTGGCCACCGGTGGCCAAAGGCCTAGCCTTGGTAATAAACGCAGGGACGTTTATATCGCTGGGTTTTTTCCGTACGCCAAAGGCGTAGCCGAATCAAGTACCGGTCGTGGTGTTATGCCGTCTGTGATGCTTGCCGTCGACCACATCAACGAGAACCAGACTGTGCTGAGAAACTACATGCTGCATATGTATTGGAACGATACTAAGGTAAGAACCAACATCTGTAATAGAAAACACTGTTGTAGCCACTAGAATACAGTGATTTTGGTTTTAAGGTGCTCGTCTCGGGGTGCTAATTTTGGGAGATTGCGGCCACAATTTTGAAGCTACTCAACCTCAAATTCTTTTGAAATTAAAGCTATTTAAATTATCTACAACTTATAGAAGCCCTTTTTTGATTTTCGAAAAAATAATTTTTTTTTAGAATAATCGCATTAAATAAAAGATATTTTTAAAAAATTCGCTCTATATCTTATAGATAATTAAATTAGTAATCATTGTGTTAAGAAAGAATTAATTTTTTTACCGTTAATTAATTAGCTCGAACCTTTCAAATGAAATGGAATAAATCCCTTGTATCCCTATGGGAAAAACTAACGCCATCTCTTGCCTCCTAGAGTAACTCGATAGTCAATCGTGTTCTAACGGATTTTCGAGACGCCCACCTTAAAGATATTCCATGCTATGTCGATCTCCAAAAATGCCATCAGTTTTGCTTGATTAAAATTAAATTTTAATAGAAAATGTCCTCTAAAGCGGCTCTTATTTTAAATTTTCTAGATTTTTTTAAGGCGTTACTCCCTTAAAAATATTCTGATTGTTGAAATGCATAGAAATATAAAGTTTCCTCCCAATCAGAGGTGCTATACACGGCTAAAAATCGTATTTTTTCAGTTTTTATTAACTTTGGACACCTCTAATACAATTTGTATTATTCCTGAATGCAAAAAACATATCTTTAGAATCTTAGCCTTAGCTTTCCAAAAATGATTCATTCGCATTTGTTAATTAATAACGGAATTATGAACAAAATAGTTAAAAAATCATTATTACTATATGGACCCTGTTATGCATTAGTGTGTCAAGCGCCAAAAAAAAATTAAAAATTGAGTTAAGCACGGAATATTGTTTCAAATGCTATAATTAATAGTATTTTTTATGAAATATGTCCTAAAAAAATTTATATTTAATGTTACTTGCACAATTGACAAAAAAAATTATATTATATATGGACCCTGTTACGCATTAGTGTGTCAAGCGCCAGCTACCGAGTTTTGAGAAAACTAACATTAAAGTCTTTTGTTTTCATTGGATTATATATAATTTTTGTTGTTAATTGTGCAAGTAACATTAAATATAAATTTTTTTAGGACATATTTCATAAAAAAAATACTATTAATTAAAGCATTTGAAACAATATTCCGTGCTTAACTCAATTTTTAATTTTTTTTGGCGCTTGACACACTATTGCATAACAGGGTCCATATAATCCAATGAAAACAAAAAACTTTAATGTTAATTTTCTCAAAACTCGGTAGCTGGCGCTTGACACACTAATGCGTAACAGGTTCCATATATAAAGCCCTTCACTTCCTGTGTATGTAACTGTTTACTACTCTCTCTCGCTGATTGGCCAGATACAGAGGAAGCGGATTCAGAGAGGGAAATTTAAAACTATATAGATATATTTTCTCGTTGAAAATGAAAAACTTCTATTTATATCAGGGTTTTTGAAATCTTTTGTAAAATTTTTTCTATTTATTGTTACTATCATCGTTAGTTTTTATTTTATTTTTGAGGGTTGTTTAGTTTGTACAAAATTTACGACCCCATTGAGTTTTCGTGTCGGCTGGCGATTGACTGAAAATTGCGATCAGTACTTGACCATTCCCATTAATCTATTAGTTTTGATTTATTCTCATGTAGTTGAATTTGAAAATAAAATAAATTTCAACTCAAATGTCAAAATACAGACAAAAAATAAAATCACTCAGGGGTTGTTATTTAAGTAGATTATAAGAAATGCTTTATTATTAAAAAAAAAAAAATAAACCCTCAATTTTCTTGATCCTTCACCAATCTTCTCTTTTCAAAGAGATTTAAAACTTGAAAAATGTGTTTGTGTGTATCACGATAAAAAGAAGATGGAGAAAAAGTTATTTTATTGATGAATATCTCTTATCTCTCTCTCTTTGCTCTGAGTTTATTGTTGCCTTAAAGAATAAATGTCATAAATATCGTCCTTCTTCTTTCCATCTAGCAAAATTTTTTTTTCAAAATATTTTTCTAAAATCGCCTCTCCAATTTGATATATTTTTTTTTTTTTGGCAGCAAAAAATTAAGTATTTTGACAAGTTTTTTTATTTTTTAAATAATTCTTGTAGAGGGTATATTCATGTTATTTCAAAACGAAACGTTTCCTTCTTCACGATTAGTTAATGTGATATCAACAAATTAAACTTAATTTATTTCGTCAAAAATATGAGAAAAATAAACTTTTTTTTATTATTATTATTATTTGTATAACTATTTATCGATTTGCCTACAGAAGGTTTTAAGTCCTTTTATAACGTAAAAGGATGTAACTTTATAAATTTCTAGTCCTTTAAAATGTCTATTTTCATTTAGCCCTTAAAATTTAAAGTACACTTTACTGATGAAGTAGTATTTCAGATTTTTCAAATTCACTTTCCGGCTCTTCCTTCCTTAGAGCCATAGGCTAAATGAAAATATACATTTTAAAGAGCATCTAAAAAAATAGTTGATTTCTATTTATTTCAATTGAATTGAAATCTCATCTAAATCGGTTTTTGTATAAAAAATGTGATTTTAATTTTTTTCAATAAGACGTACGTACAGTGAGGGACAATATTGAGTCCCACCCAGGCATTTTCTATTTGTGATTATTTCATTGTTTAAAAAAAAAAAAATTTCATGGTTCAAACCTAGGAAATTTCCAATAAAGATTTTCATTTTCTTTTATAGAAACAATGAAATAATCACAAGTAGAAAACGCATGGATGGGACTTAATATTGACCCTCACTGTACCTTTTTTTAAAATTTGAAAGATTCATAATTTTCTCGTAAATTGGATGGAGATTTCAAAAAAAAAAAAAAAAAAAAAATAGTTTCATTTTTGTGCCAAAATTGCATCATGGTTAAAAGTTGAAATAAAAAAAAAAAACACCATTTTTTTTTCAAGAATGTTATGAGCCGTTATAGGTCTTGATTTTTTTCCTAGAAGCTACCATCAGCCCCCAAAACATATCAAAAATTCAAATCAATCGATTCAGCCGTTCTTGAGAAAAAAATGATTTTCTGATTTTTACATTTTTTTGCTTTTTCTCTAAAACCAATTGAGTTTAGCGATCTGAAACTTTCATTTTTATTAGTACCTACAAATCCCCTAAGTATCGTTGAAATATCCTCCAAGGATGAATTCGCCATACTTATACCCCTAGGGTCTTTATAATAACATTCAGGGGCGTATATAAGAGGGGAGGCGTTGGGCCCCCCCTCCTGAAATTTTTCAAATCTATATACGGGGATATATATTTTTGTTTGAGAAGTAATAAAAATATTAAATATATAAGCATTTTTTTTAAAATAAAACTTTTGTTTTCGAGAGGGTCCGGGTATTTCCGCTAATTTTAAAATATTTTTGTGTATGGGGGAGGAAGATATTTACCAGTAAAAATGAGTTCGCGCCCCCCCCCCCCCGCAAAAAATTCTATATACGCCCCTGCTAATATTAGGATATTATAATGTTTCAACAAAAGCCTAGGGTAGAGAATTTAGATCCGCTCTTAGAATTATTGTGTTAAGAGCATGGGCGTAGCCAGACATCTTGTTAGGGGGCAACCCCTCGATAGGGCAAGAGGGTGGGGGTTGCGATTAATATATACCTAGTTTATTAATGATTTATTTAAATAAAAAAAAAATTAAATTAATGTAGTGGATTGAGGCGTTAAAAAAATAATTCCCAATGGGAAAAATATATATTTGTTGTTTTTTTTTTTTCAATTTTTAGGGCAAACCAGGGGGGGGGCAATGGCCCCCTGCCTCCCCTGGCTACGCCCATGGTTAAGAGCACGATAATTCTTGTACTCTTTTACCTGATATCCTTTTACCTAATACGTATTATACAAAGCGAAATAGTTTTTGAGATAATTTTTACGCTTTTTACGAAGATCACTCCAGATTTATTTGATTATAGCTATATATAAAAGGATAAAGAGTGCAAAATTGTTTTTTTTTTTTTCATTTATTTTTATTGAATTAAGAATTCCCTCTTGCTCTCGAATTAAATAAACTCCAAAATAAATTTTAATCATTTCTTCTCTTTTTTTGTGTGTGCCTCTCTCTCTGGTCGGTTTTCGCATCTGTTGGCTCTCGTCCAGGCATTTATTTATTTTCTAGACGCCAATCCGTTTGTTATTGACTCAACTAAAGAGTGAATTTAGAATAAAGTTTATAAAGGAATTTCGGTATTCATTCAGAGGAATTAAATAATAAATTTTTTAATTTAACATTCGTCTTTGATTATGTTAATTGAAGAAAAAAAAAATCAGTGTTGGGGTGGTTGAAGGGGAGGGGGCGGCAAAAGAGTTCACTGCCTAGAGGCGGCAAATGCCTTCATCCGCACCCGCTAATTTCATTTAGTTTTTGTGTATCACTTCTCCTATTTTGCCGCTCCCTGATAACTACCCCCCCCCCCCTCTCCCTAGATCCGGCCATGCATAATAAAATATACCTACAACATTTTATAATTATTTACTCTTAATTCCTAAAACGCTCCCTCCCCTTCTAAATATATGATTGATTACATTTTACCCATGCGACAAAAATTTATTTAAATTTAATTGGCTACTCATCAATTTAAATTAATAGAGATGGAGTCTAAATGGCCATAGATGCCGAAAAAAGATTTAATAAAAATATAAAAATTACATTTTATATTTTTCTCTTCTTGAGCTTAGGATACTTTACATGCTCGGGGGCAGAAAATATTTTTTTTTCGCTATTTAAATTACATCCCCTATACATTATGCATTATAGGCTATATACTGTATTATAGGAGTATGTTTTGATAGATTAAATTATTTTACTCTATTCCTCAAAATATATTTTTATATTTAATTTTTTTTTTTTATTATTTATTATTAATAGTGGTATTTTAATTATTTATTTAAATTTTATTAATATTAAAATTCCTGATCAAAAGTTATTGTCTTCATGTAGCTTCTTTTCTCTTTTCTAAACTCTATGCCTTCATATTTACTCTTTGCTCTGTTTCTATACTCGTTGCCTCAAGTTGAAATTGGTCTTGTGTGCGTCTTGACGTTTAATTTTTTTTGTGTTGTGTTCTCTCCTTGCCTTCAATATTCTCATCGAAATTTTCTTCTCAAATGTGTGAGTAGCATTTATAAATAAATAAATATTAATATTTTAATAAAATATATTGGAAGATTTAATTATTAATAAGGTTATTTTAGATAAATGACAGCACTCGTTCATTCCATTCAAATACACAACAGATTTCCTTAATGATATTATTTAAATAATTAGTACAAATTTAAAATTATATAATTCCTGATTTATTATGCCTTGGTTTATGATCGTATATATTTTTAAAATAATTTATGGCTATAAACATACAAACACACCTTCACAGAAACCTAATCAATTTTCTTAAATTTATTTATCTAGGGAATTGTTATAATGTGGGGAAATGATAAACTGACTCATCACTCAGAAAAATATTTGCTTGCATTTATCGAAAATAATATAATATGTTGAGGCTTCTAATGATTTTATCATGAGAGCTTTTAAATTTAAAATTTTTTTTTTATTTACTGGTATATATTTTATTTTATTATCAATCTTATTTTATTAATAGCCTATTTGTTCTTTTTTATTAAAGAGATACATTCATTTGAATTTAACTTTTCTGCCCCATTGTTTTAATTTAAACCAAATCACTTCAGCATCATATAAATTTATATATCTATCCTCTATGATTATATGTTGATAAAATATTAGTAGGCACCCAGGAAAATGGGATTTTTTGAATATTTATAAATATCAAGCTCAATTATGATAACTTCTAGGGTTAATATTAAAGCACCAACATGCGTTTTCTTATATGATTATTTCATTGTTTTATTTTTTCTTTTTACTATACACAACAGAATCACTCAATTATATTATTTAAATACAATAATTATATAATTCTTGATTAATTGTAGGCACCCAGGAAAATGGGATTTGCTTATGTGTTGTGAATTTTTTGAAAATTCATATATCTAAGCTTAGTGATAATTTAATTTTATTAATGTAATGTTTAATTTAATTTTTTTACGTCTAGTGTGAGTCAATATTTTTAAGCCCCCCAAGTGTTGTTTTGTGATTATTTCATTGTTTTTTTTTAATAGGCTATGATTGATAGCAACTTGTGTTGTAGAAGAGATTTCCATCTTTTTTTATAAAAACAATGAAATAATCACATGAGAAAACTTAAATAATAAAAATACTTTTTTTTTTCTCCCGAATGTCATTTTCTTGGTTTTGTTCATTGGTTTTTTGTTAACTCTTCTTCTTTGGCTTGATGCATCTTCAAGTTGGAAAAAATGAGCTTGGGAAGCCTCTTTAAGACTAGTTGAAGTGATAGTTTTTAGAAAAATAAATCATAACTTCCTTTGTTTTCAAAATATCAAGCTGAAATTTGCACTGAATATTCAGAAAGAGTTACAGATTTAGAAAAAACATAAATTAATCGTTAATTTTTATATTAATCCCCCCCCCCCCCCAAAAAAAAAAATACGCAAAATCAACTATTTTTACTTTCTCTTATCTCTATATATATGTTAATATATAGAGAGATAAAGTATTGGATTCATGTCAAAAATTTGATGTCGAGATTTTGATGGAAATATACGTTTTGAGGGTCTCCTGAATCCAAAAAAGTGGTTTTCGTAGACATGGTCTGTCTGTGAACAAAATATCTCAAGAACGAAAAGAGCTAGGAGATTGAAATTTTATATTTAAATTAGGTACCCGCCTGGGACGTGACACGAAGCTTTTGAACGAAATCGGCCAAAGAGTACTAGTACTTTACTGATGCACTTTTTCAGTTTTTTCGATTTTCTCGAAATTCGCTGTAGAATTAGCTTCTTGTTTATATCGAGACGACTTTCTATTAATGGCTTACATTAAAAAAAAAAAATATTTAAACAAATGACGTTTCAATATACGTAATAACGACAACCATAATTAATCGAGAGGGGGTAGGAGGGGTTAATTAAATAATATCTAATGTCAGCACTCTCTCTCTCTCGATAAACCATTTAGTTCTATTGTTATATACGCTAAGGGAGTTGCCAGCCAAGTTTCCATCTCATCTCTCCATTTCAACTCCTCCGATGTTAAGTTGAATTAAATGGAAACTTGACTTTGGGCACGAGAGAGTGAGTGAGTGAAAGACGATGACGACGACAACGATCTTCAAGTACATAGAGCAGATGCAAATTATTATTATTATGCTTACAGGTTAATTTGTAGTCCTCCTTAATCTTTAAATGTTTGTTAAGTACTAGTTGTGAATATATATTGGCTACCATTTGGGTGTAATACAGTGACGACGCTAGCTTATTCTCAGCGGGGGTGGGGGCAAACCTACCTACAAGGGGGGGGGAGTAGACAATAAAATATTGGCAATATCAACAGAGAAAAATCTGGTGTGACTGGTCGCACCGGAATTTATGTGCCCACATATATTTAGTAGAAACCGACCGAATATTTGGTTTCGGTTTCGGCCAAAAAGTAGCCGAAACCAGAGTCTGAATAAATGGGATGAAATGCAAAAAAATAAAAAAAAGGTAAAATGATTTGCACTTGAGGGGGCAAAAAAAATTTTCCTCCTGGTGGAAAAGGGGCGAAAAAATTTTGTCTCCCTAAAAAAAAAAGGTAAAAATGATTTTCACGGGAGGGGAAAAAATTTTCCGCAGGGCGGTAAAAATTCAAAAAAAAAAAAAAAAAAAATCGGTATAATTATATGAATTTTGTATAGGAAATACAAGTTTCTGTTTCTGTTACGGTTTCGGCCGAAACTAAGATTGAGGCCGAAATTTGGTTTCGATTTCGATTTCAGCTGAAAATCTTGTTTCGGTCGGACCCTAATATTATGTGTGAGCGTATTTTTATTCGCGAGTCCATGGCCCCTGGGAATCGAACCCAGGATCTCCAGCCTTTCCGGGGCATAGGCGTGCTGTCCATTTCTCCAAAGGCTTAATGCGCCTGGGCGGGGAGGGGGGATGCCCCTCTTCGCCCCACCCTGGATACGCTACTGGGTCTTCTGTCCGAAAATTGGCCTGGTGCAATGGACAACAACACGCCTATGCCCCGGAAAGGCTGGAGATCCTGGGTTCGATTCCCAGGGGCCATGGGATGTTTGGCCTCGCCACAAAAAAACCTACCCTAACAGTCTTGTTAAATAAAAAAAAAAAGATCAAAATGATTTTAGGCTACGGGTTCCGCAGATTTCATCCCATTTGTTCCGCTTTGTCTTAATGACGTCACTTTCAGTCCCCGGCGTACAAAATAGAAAATTTTGGCAACTTTTTTTTAATATCGACGATATCACGATACTATTAATATAATTGCAATTTAATCCATTTCAAAATCTTGAAACACTCACAAGCTGTTGCAGAAATTAAATTTTTTTTTTTAATTTCTCTATATGATTTCAAACAAACCAAATTATATAAAAAAAAAAAAAAAAAAACTTCTTAAACTATATCCAGCCATTTAAAAGAGAAAAGGAAAGACAATTCTTCTCTCTCCTTTTAACATGGGATATTTAACTGAAAGTGCTTTTTTCATTTTACTACCACTACACCCATTAAAGCAACCAACATTTTGAATCGGTTTGTTTTAAGAGAATTAGAATTCATTTCTAGACAATTTCCTCTCCCGGAGAAACTTTTAATTATCCTTCCCCCCCCTCTCTTCTATAATATAAATTAAACGTTATTTTATTAAAATGATTCCCTTTAAAATACATTTGTATATTGATTCGATTAAATAGAAATTAATGTTAAACAGAAATTGAACCCATTTTCTTTTTTGGATATGCAGCAAATATATGAATAATTTATTTCAAAAACCCGTCAAGGGAATTTTTTTGGAAATTTATTTATCTTTTCTTTTATTATCGATTACAGCAACTCATTTGTGTGCATATTCTCGTCACGTGACATTCCCTTTTATTTACTTTCTCCTACGTATATATGCCAATATATAGGGAGAAAATGTTTCCAAAATTCGAGTTTTTGACGTTTTGAGACCCCCTGTGTCCCGCACAGTGGTCAGTCTGTTTAAAAGAAGAAGTGGTAGAATTTTTGCCTCTTCAGCTAAGAAGTTCGCAACCTGTCTAATGAGACAAAAATTTCAAATGAATTATCTACCATTCAATTGAATTAAATATTATTTCAGGAAGAGGAAAATTTATTGCGGTTTGTACCAAGGTGTTGTGGTTCAAGAAAACACTAAAAATAGTAA